>OY757934.1:2832833-2862833 GCA_963585895.1 Sepioteuthis lessoniana
TATATATAAATTTAAATGTCCTTTAGGAGATTGTATTTCTGATAAAAATAATATATATGTTGGTTTAACCTCAACTACCCTGTCGAAGAGACTTACAATGCACCTTTCTGACACAAGTTCAATAGCTCAGCATTTAAAAAAACATTCATGCCCAACAACACAACTACGGAAAATTCTCACCGACAACACAACAATATTAGAACATCAAAATAATAAACAAAAACTTCAGATTCTCGAAGAACTACATATTAGAAACATGCAACCAACACTTAATAGAATTAATTTTCAAACCAGTGCTAATGTACTTAAATGTCTTTAGCTACTGGCACTAATTATAGAATTCTATTTAAAAGCAAACACCGTAATCTTCAAAGGCAAAGACGCCCTTACACAGTAGTAATATGCTAAAACAAAAGTTACCTCACTTTTGTAATAGATCCTCCCCTGATGATGGCCCAAAGTCGGGCAGAAAGTACTAGGGATACATACAACTATGGACAATACATAAATCAATCCCCCCCCCCGAATACGATAAAAGTAATACGGGAATTCGAACGGATCCAGAAGAAAATATGTAGACATGAAATGTCTATTATGTTTCATGAAATTTGCATTAACGAAGAAATGCTGCCCTAAATATACATATTTTAAATACATATATGTATGTATATATGTATATATATATACATGTATATATGTATATATATCTTAAAATAGGTAAGTTAACGAAGGGATTTGTATTTTTTGAATTTATAAATAAATTCAAAAATACAAATCTCTTCGTGGACCTACCCATTTAAAATACATATTTTTCTTTTTTCTTTTGACCTACAACAAACATTATATATTGTCCAATTCACACTATTTTTTACTTCCATATATATATATATGTATATATATGTATATGTATATATACGCATATATGTATATTTAGGCAGCATTTTCTTCGTTAATGCAAATTTCATTAAACATAATAGACATTTTATGTCTACATATTTTCTTTTGGATCCGTTCGAATTCCCGTATTACTTTTATTGTATTCTGGGGGAATTGATTTATGTATTGTCCATAGTTGCATGTATCCCTAGTACTTTCTGCCCGACTTTGGGCCATCATCAGGGGAGGATCTACTACAAAAGTGATGTAACTTTTGTTTTAGCATATTACAACTGTGTAAGGGCGTCTTTGCCGTTGAAGGTTTTGGCGTTTGTTTTTGAATGTGATTCTATATTTAGTGCCAGTAGCTAAAGACATTTAAGTACATTAGCACTGGTTTGAAAATTAATTCTATTAAGTGTTGGCTGCAGGTTTCTGATATGTAATGCTTCGAGAATCTGAAGTTTTTGTTTATTATTTTGATGTTCTAATATTATTGTGTTGTCGGTGAGAATTTTCCGTAGCTGTGCCGTTGGGCATGAATGTTTTTTTAAGTGCTGAGCTATTGAACTTGTGTCTGAAAGGTGCATTGTCAGTCTCCTCGACAGGGTAGTTGAGGTTAAACCAACATATATATTATTATTATCAGAGATACAATCTCCTAAAGGACATTTAAATTTATATATAACGTTGGTTTTTTGCAAAACTCCAATCGAGGGAGAGGAATTATTTCTAATGACTAGATTCGAGGTTTTAAACTTATTATAATATATAACGAGTTTTATTCTTTTATTAGGATCAGTGGGGAGTATGTTTTTGTGAATCAATGTTTTCAAGATTTTTTCATCGGATTTGTAATTGTAGTGCATTTGGTTACGATAAAAAAGTTTGATATATGTTTGTTGGCTGGATGGAGTAGTACACTGTTCATTTTGTTGGTTAACATTTTTGATCATACGTTTAATTTGTTCATCAACAATATAGTTAGGAAACCCATTGTTGATGAGAGCCTGTTTTATGTTTTCTACCTCTTTATAAAATATTGTTTTGGAGGAGGAGATTAGTTTGGCACGGGATATTAGATTATGAATAATTGCTTTTTTATATCTGAAGGGGCATTCACTTTTAAAGTTGAGGGTACAGGAGTTGTTACTAGAGGGTTTTTTGTAAGTGGAGGTAGTGAAGTTATTATTGTTGTTAGCATCAATAAGAACATCTAAAAAGGAAATTTTATTGTTTTTGTTTATTTCATGAGTAAAGTTAAGGACTGAATTGTTTTGGAAGGTGTCTTGTAGTATGTTGATTTCGTTAATATTATTAGTAAGAATAAGGATGTCATCAACGTATCTTAGGTATATTGGAGGTTTTTTTGTGCTATTAAAAATTCTATTTTCGAGATCGGACATGTAGAAATTACTGAAAATTGGGCCTAGGACAGACCCCATAGATACGCCATCAGTCTGAACGTAAATATTTCCAAGATGGTCATAAAATGGAACTTCAGTAGTACATGTTAAGAGTAGTTTTCGAAGTATATTAGAGTTGATTTTAAGAGGAGGAAGAGATGGGTTATTATAAATATTATTTATAATAATATCAATTGTTTCATTAACAGGTACATTAGTAAATAAATTTTCTACATCTACATCAAATGTTTGTTTTATCAGCTTTTTTTATGGTGATGTTAGGGTGGTTGCGTAATTCTTTAGCAGCAGATTTTAGTTGATGTGTTAATAATGTAGGTTGTTTTTTATTGTATCTATTTTTGATGGCTTCAGCCTTAAGGAGATCACGGAATTCGGGTTTGACTGAGATTACCTTATTATCCCGGAGTTTTAAAATCACCATAAAAAAAGCTGATAAAACAAACATTTTTGTAGTACTCAATAAAACAGATTACCATTCAAAACTACAAAATATCCTCGATGACCACACAAAATTCAAAAAATTAAATAAGAATCCCACCAACCAACTAAAATCAAAAATTAATAAACTAATCACTGCTAATAATGCCGAACTTAATAGCATAAAACTACCCAAAATAATTGGCGATTATAAACCCGGCTATCTTTACGGGACCGTAAAGATACATAAACCTAATCATCCTCTACGCCCTATTATATCACAAATACCTACACCAATTTATCAACTCACAAAAACAATAAAACAGCTTATTTTACCATACTTACCTAGCAAATGCAACATAAAATCTACACATGAATTAATTCAAGTTCTTCATACAATTAAACCCAATAATGGTATATTAGCCTCACTCGATGTAGAAAATTAGAAATATAGAAATGAAACACCCTCCCCAATGATTGGTTTGGGTGAAAAGGCGTATTTAGTAATAACTTTAATTTATATCACTTCTACTTTCTTCAGCTCTTTCAAAATTCTCTGAGATACACGCAACATTACGATATGCATATACTTCTTCTTATATCAATATGTATTTTACAGACAGACAGACTGACACAGACACACAGACACACCCACACATATAATAAAGATTAATCATGAACATATTTAAAAATATTACTAAGCTGTTAGAGAAAACACACACACACACACACACACACACACACACACACACACACACACACACACACACACACACACACACGTGTATGTATTAGCTTAGAAATATTTTGAAATATGTTCATAATCATTATGATAATTTATTTTGTGACTGGCGATAAAATCTTCATATAATAAAAAGCTAATCAATATTTGAATTGCAGATAATTGTAAACGTTGTTTATATCTAAATTATTTTAAAGACCATATTAAAACAAGTTGTAGCTGCTATACAAATGTAGTCTTTGAATGGAAGTGAACATCTGATGACCTATTAACTTAGAATGAGAAAATTTAGTTTATAAGTGATATCCAATATTTAGCTTATTATCAATTATACCCATTACTTTTATTCATTATTATTTCTAATTGATCGGAAACAAAAATACACTTGTATAAATCAATAAGACCCCCACCAATGAAAAACAAGAACCCCCCCCCAAAAAAAAAACACTCGTTTCGAACAACAGAAAGAAAGAAACACGTGCAAGACAATATTTTCTGACTATTTTAGTAATAGAAGTTGTCGGCAATCATAATAGTTATATCAAGAAACAGAAAGGAATGACAACGAGATGCAGGTGTTACGAGGCAAAACAGAAAGTATTAAAAAATCAAAAACTTCTTTGTTTATAGTGAAAGTAACTTTTGACGCTCTCGACGATTATAAAAAACTTCATTGCAATATGAAAAAGTAAAAGAAAGAGGAAGAATTTTGAGTTATGTTACACTGCAAAAAGTCATTTCAAATTACATTTCAAATAATATTTGATAATGTGGTTAAAAAATAAAAACCAAGTTGTTGAAATTAATTCGTACATTCATTCGTACAACACATTTTGCTTTTAAAACTTAAAAAAAAAAACTTCGTCATATTCAACGAATTTTTTATGAATGCAAATAGAAATTGTTGAGGTAACCATGATAGAAGCAGACACTGATACTTGCTGAGAGCTTTAGAAATTTTTCTTTGACAATCTGTGATTTCTATTGTAATTATAAAATATAACTGATGTTAATTATTAAAGAGTGATATAGTTTGTCATTCAATGTTATATAATATAACAGAAAGTAATTAGCGAAGAAAATATTTTCCCTCAGTCTGTTTTAACCAATTTCGTTTCTATTCTCATTCTATTTTGTCTTACTACTAAGTTAGCCATATATTAAGATATATTAACGAATTCAGATAATTGTTTACGCATTTCCTTTTGATTTGATTGTGTATTTTAACAATTTTCTTGGTAAGGATTATAATTTCTTCAATTTCTGTGCCTTTACTTGATATAGCCCTGGTTCAATATCAATATAATTAAGCCCATCCGCTCTTCTGTTTATATATTCTCTTTTTAAGAGATTTGGACGTTGTATGCATTTTTGTGGCATATTTTCCGAGATATTTCATGTTCACCTGTTTTGCACATGATTTCCTTATTTGTTTTGTTTTTAATTATACTTTTGATTATGTTGTAATTGCTTGTCACCATGTGAACGCTAAGTTCCAGTAATTTTTTCATGTTTCTTGACGAGAATGTCGATATTATTAAGGCTCTTGTTATTTTGTTTTTGTTTATATTTTTGTTCTTGAATATTTTTATTTTAGCATTGTATATGACAGAAATAGAAGTGTGAAGTAGTTGAAATGTGACTCATATTGAGTTATAAATGAATACTAACTCACCAAATTCAAAAATTAGTTTTATTCTCCCAGAATAAGACTAATTTTTGAATGTGATGAGTTTTGAAAATCATTTAAATGTTCTTTGAAAGTTTTTTTGAATATTTGACTCCCGAAAAAATAAATAACAAAATATTCTCTTTGGTAACCAACAGAAGACGACAGTTGAATAATACTAAGAACTATGAAAAATTCAATTGCTTGTAGCATTTTATCCTTTCAAAATATTTTTGAAAAGAATTAATAAAGCAAGGGATCTGGTAGAATAAACATGACTGTTAGCAAAAGGATTTTATAGGTCATATCGTCACTTCCGTTTTTGAGGTGTAACAT
The DNA here is from genome assembly GCA_963585895.1 of Sepioteuthis lessoniana. Lineage (NCBI taxonomy): Eukaryota > Metazoa > Mollusca > Cephalopoda > Myopsida > Loliginidae > Sepioteuthis > Sepioteuthis lessoniana. Next base: position 2,838,301 of record OY757934.1, read on the forward strand.
GCGCAGAAAAAATAAGATCGTTATCTCTTTTTTTCTTAGCGTCAAATGACTTTCATTTGTAACAGGATGAAGTCAAACGATTTTTGATAGTTTAAATCTAATGCCTTTTTCACTCCCACCCACTAACTGACACATTAGTGCACACCTACTCATCAGCATTCATACTTGCAAAGGCACGTGTTTCTTCTCTCAAACATGTTTTTTTTATATATTTATTCTTATTGATAAAATATAAAAAAAGATATAGATAAGTTAAATGGCGAATTAAAAAAAAAACACAAATAAAAACACATGTTTTTGTTTTCACATGAAAAGTTGTTCTAACTGGGTGAGTATAATTTAATTTTTATGCATACTTCCTCACCTTTATTAACACCAATCTTCAACGATGTAATCTTTTTTCGATATCAAGTTTTATTCATGATTTAAAAAAAATAATTGTTCCCGCTAAGATAATTAGGTTCTTGAAGAAACTTTGAAAAAATTCTTAAACCTCATCAATACCTTAAAGGAATGAATTGTGTTAATTTTTGTTTTCATCACAGATATTGAAATCTGAAACTAAATTGGTTTCATGTTTTGTCTGCTAGCAAAACATTTGATTCATTATGACCATGTTTACTAAGAGATAGATTAATAGATAGATTGAATAAGATAGATTTCTATCTTATTCAACACACACACACACACACACACACACACACACACACACAGAGAGAGAGAGAGAGAGAGAGAGAGAGGTGGGGATAGAGAAGGGAGAGAGAGAATTAATAGAAAGGCGGATTAAGGAAAGTCAAAATAAAAAAGGTACAATAATAAAGAACTTCATGGTGTGTCTGAAAAGTAACAGGACTAATGATCTCACAAACAATTTATTTCTGTTCCAAGCAACAAACTACGTGGTTTTCCCTTCAAAGTGATCACCCTCGAGTCCAGTGCAATCTCTATCCTTCTCTACCACATTTCTATGCCCTGCTGGAAGGATTCTTTTGAGATGTTCCTGAGCACCGTCGTTACAGCCTTCTTGATAGCTTCCATGGCTTCAAAATGGGTCCTCTTGAAAAATCCTTGAGCTTGGGGAAAATAAAAAGTCATATAGAGTGAATACGGATAATCCTCTGGCTAGAAACATCCGGATACTAAATACACACAGTCCCGTTATGTTTCAACATGCCCAAATCTTCGGTGATAATCTTCCTGACTTGCAATCATTCGAACAATAAACCGATGATTACCACACACCATCTGCTTACCTGATCGACGTTGTCCAGCTTGTTTATATGCCTCTCGCTTCAAGAGTATTTTACCTTCTTATGACCTACTTTTAACCTTTTGTGACACTCAAAAACACGTATGGGTGGCATGATGTTATCTCCATACGCTTGTGGAAGCATATTAAGTGCCCGTGACCGAGTTTTTCAGGTTTATACGTTCCTCAGTACTCATAGCTGAACGACCTGAAAAGAGGTGGTGTAAACAAAAGCAAGGGAAACAGATGCAATGGTTGCAGAAAACTAAGATTATAGTTATATACACCGAAAATATGTTAGATAACGCAATCCGCTTATCCCTCTTTTGCCTATAGTTGATACAGCATATTCAGTTGCCTTACTTTTCAGATAGACCTCGAATTTATCAATCAAATCAAATTTGAGTGCAAAATAGGTCGACTTCCTGCTTATATATAAAATGCAACATGACTTTTAAAATATTCACTGTGCCTCAAAGATTTCCAATTAATTTATTGTTCTAATCTTTTGATAAATATTACGTCGCTTCACGCACTCACTGATAAATATCTGTGGTCCCCCGGTGAACAAGAGGAAGAATGAATTGAGAAATAGGCACATAGATATATACGTGGATATTGCGAGAAACACTCTCACACCTTTTCAGTCAAAAACTTCTGATTAAGTTATATAACTCTCACGAGCGATTGCGCTATTCATTTCCTTATCAAACTGTGACCCAGAGGTCAAATCCAGATACCTTCATTGAAAATAGGATCTTCATTAAAAAGTGTCTTTATATGCCTTCTGTATCTGTTTTTAAGATCTAAAAACATTTTTTCTTCAGTCTGTTCCTTTAAATATTTTCTGATCCCTGCTCTAGTTTACAATAAATTAAGCAAAGATATTTATAGTTATCTTAGCTGTCGAAAAAGCCTGGAGTACAAAAGCTTCTTTCTTTAGGGCGACATAAACTTTATTGTATAAAATAATTGGCCACGGCATTGATATGAGTCGTTAAAATTGAGATTATAAATAATTGTAATAGTTCCGTTCATTGATTTCATAATCGCTGAAAGGTTATGGCTGCTGTATTCATTTGCAGCTTTGTTATATCCAACACTGCTTCCATCAACAACCAAAACAAAAAATGAACAATCTATAACATGAAGTGTAACATCTACGAATAAAATTATGCAAAGCAACTCAGTTGAATTCGACGATAGCAATCACTTTCATAATTGTTATTAATCGCAGGAATTGAAAGTTCAAAATCGCAAAAAGAAAAATCAATTTAGAAATCACTTAAATAAAAGACGAAGAAACTTATGACAAGATTCTCCAACTTACATAATGGAATGTTTAGATATATTCAAAATTAAAGAACCTGATTTTTTCCATTTTTATTAAAGAAATGGGAAAACTTTTGAAGCAAAATCACAAGTACAAGTTAACGCCAAAAAAAGAAGAAAAAAAAAAAAGAAAAAGAAAAAGAAAGATATTTAAAAAAAAAAAAAAATTCCTACAATTCTTCCCAAAAATGTTTATACGACACCAATTAACAACATAAATGTCATTCCATCCCTTCAAGAAAGTGGCGTATTTTAAAAGAGGAAAGTCATAAGTACTTTATTTATCTATTTGCGTATTCTTTGTATCTTATTCTCTGTTCGTTTATCAAATTATATACAGGTTATACATATTTGAATTATGTTCTGGTTTGTGTTCGCAATTTTTTAATTTATGATTTTGTAGGAAATTGCATTTTTCTGAGGGATAAATTGAATAAGCTTTTCTGATGAAGGGTAACTATAATGTATTTAACTAATTTATAAATTTGGTACTGCAGACAAAGCTTTATTATTTGCTTATTTATATATATATATACAGAGAGAGAGAGAGAGAGAGAGAGAGAGAGAGAGAGAGAGAGAGAGAGAGAGAGAGAGAGAGATCTTTTTACTGAGACAATTTAACCCATTGGAGGAATCCTGGCAGATGTTTACGCCCCAGGCCAGAACGAAGCAGGGAGTAATGGGGACTGGAGTGTAACTCCTTACTCCTCAAACCCCAAAACTATCGAAATAGGGCCTCACTACTTGATACATTTAAATGACATAGTGGAAAGGCGTTTTGAATAAACTCGGCTTGCCAAGATCCTGGATTCATGGATACATCCAGGCAACCACATCTTAGCCTGGGCAACTGCTCCGTACCTCCGAAGAAGATTTTTTGAGCAAGAGGCTAAAGGTCCTTGTTGTCACCTTTCCAACTTATGACAGATTGAAATTTTAGGTATAAAGGTCAGAGCCAGTTCAGCTCATGCTGCACTTCACCTATAAATTCAACTGTGCAAGCTCGAAGGACACGTCCACGCTTATCAACCGTTAAACGATGGGAAAGGTGCAAAATCGGTTGGTAGAAGATGATACTAGAAGCCACAATCCTAATCCTGCATGTTAGTGGTTCAAAGATTTTGTCATCAGATGTTGACACAGGATCGACAACATCATTCGGCACTCTGAATAACAGAGCAGCCTTCTCTAGAAACAGCACTGTTTGTTTCTCATCAAAAGAGGCCTAGAAAATGTGGCAAAAACAAAGGTTGTTTCCATCCCCCCCACTTGACTAAGGGCAGTTAACGAGCTTCGTGGTCGATCATCAAAGAATAAAATGGTACACACCCACCTGCAAGAGTGTGAAAGTGCTTAATATAGCATACTGAAACATCAGAACTATGAAAGACCACAGCTGAAAGCGGTCGTCCAGAAATTTGTCCATCTCTAATTGTACTAGAACCGTCAAGACTGAATGTTAACGTCACCGATCTCAATGAAGGCAGCCTACTAGAGCATGGGGTCAGATACACCATCTACTTGTCAAAAAGATCAGTAGAAGAAAAACGTCTTTTGAGCGAGAGCTTTATTTAATTACGTTTAAGTTTGAAGACATGCCCATAGGTTTTTCTGACTGCATCATCTCTGTACAGCTCCCATTGAGTAATCAATATCTTTAGAATGTACTCTCCAACTATGCATCCAAATCGAGCAGAGAAAGAATACATTTTGCTCTGATCTGCGCAGTCTACATTATGACAACAGAGGATAAGGTCATAATTCAACAACAACGGGTGCTTGCTATTCGAGACCTGCGCGAAGTATCAACTCGTCATCACGAATACCATCTTCCAACAGAAAAACAGCTTGAAAACAAGTTGAACGCATCCTTGATCCAAACATTAGCACTGCATTGATAATGTTCATGAAAGATATCATGCATAACAGAGTGATACTCAGTGTAGAATATCACTCCGACCATCGCCTCATTTGCCTCAAACTCAAGCTCCGTTTTATACTTAAACCATGGAGAGGTCGTGGTTAGCAGTTTCCAGTCAGATGAAATGAAAGCTAACTTCCAGGTAGCACCTCAATCATCCAAGCATCTCCAAAGATCTCGCTTTAAAAATTCTTTGGAAAAAACCCAAGACTGGCATTCTGCAGACGTCTGTGGAAGTCCTTGGGTTCTCATCAAAGAATAACAAAGACTGGTTTGATGAAAACAACGTGGGAATTCGAGAACTGCTATTGAAGAAGAGGTCAACTTATCACACTCACTTAGTCTAACCATATTGTCCTGAAAAGAAAGCTACGTTCCATTTCGAATTCTGTGATATCCATCGCAAGCTTCGAGAGATCAAGAACGAGTGATGGACCAAACTTGCTGAAAGAACATAGATGTAGACTGACAGCAGTGACACTAGGGGCTTATTTGAAGCTTTAAAGGTGGTGTACGGCTCTACGTTTGATGTCAAGTTCATATAGTTTATGTTACAATCGGAGATCTTATAAGTCTTTTAGCCAAAAATAATATCAAGAAGCTTTGTAGTGCATGAAAATGGCAGAGCTGGATGAGTTGCCAGAAAAGCAATATAGTAGCTAATGAAATTATGGGGGCCTAATGTTGCATACAAAACTCCCCATGCTCTACGTGTGTTGTTGGATGCAGAGCAAACTACCACAAGATTACCGACATTTTGCCATCATTAACCTGTACAAAAACAAATGGAACAAATCTGACAGATCCAACTACCAGAGGATTTCTTTGCTTTGAATCACTAGAAAAATCCTCTTCAAACTCCGCTGAACAGACTGGTACCTACCATCACTAAATAACACATTCCCAAGGCCCATAGAAGCTTCCGGGCCCATAGAAGTACAACAGACATGGTGTTTTTTCTCTAACAGCACCAAGGGAAGTGCCAGGTTCAAAACAGCTGGCACTTCTAGTATAATGTTCGTTGATCCGACAAAAGTATTCGACACTGCAAACCGAGAAGGAATGAGGCAGATCATGGAACAGGTCGGTTGTTCCTATCATGATCATCAAGATAACCATGAAGAAGGACATAAAATCTAACATGGATAGTGCCATAGTCCTTGCCACCCTCCTATATGGTTCAGAGTGGTAGGTCACGTATCAGTCGGCTGTGTTGCCTGGTACACGGTTCAGGTCGGGTGAGTCTTGGCTTTTGTGACAGTCGGTCGAGACATGGGTACCGGAGAAGCCCGGCATTCGTGTCTCATGTCTAAGACCGACGCTCCTTGGGCCTCAAGGGGTCGTCCCCCAGGTTCTCACCTGTTCCGGTAGGGCTTGGTTTATCGCCTGGCGCCTGAGGTGCCCCTTTTTAAGGGAATTTTGATGGAGCTAAAGGTATATTTAGAACTGGGTGTGTCGAGGCTACGGCCCTGCCCCAGTTCCTACGTTAAAAATGCTTTGTGCCATATTTTGATATTGCCGGACACTGATTAAAATCCGGGTGCCTAATCGGCACCACCTGTGATTCCTTGAACGATTCCGCTTGAGCTGCCTTTACAGCATTTTAAACATCCACTAAAGTGACTTTTTTTAACCAACTTTGAAGTCCCTGAAAAGGTGAAGATCATCTGCATCTGGACTGGACACTTCTCCCGGTTGAAGAATTATCGCCAGCATAGGATCATTCTGGACGGCGAGTTTGTCATCTGGCATCGGCTTTATCAGCCACGAATGTGTCTGACGAGAATATTTTCTGTTATATTTTTTCTTACTATGAACTCTGAGAATTTTGCAAAGAAATGAATTTGGGCATATCATTTCTCAGGTGTTCAGAAAAGTTTTAAAAGTCCAGACCTAATTTGTACCTAATTTGAAAAAAGCAATATATGAGAAAAGCACTGAGAACTTATTTAAAAATTTATTTTATGATTTTAAATCATTGTTCAATTCTTTAGAATAAATGGAGAATATTCTGATATAAAAGTTATATGTCTTCAATTTTTAGAACAGAAGATTTTTATGGTTTGATGTTTGATGTCAAGTTCATATAGTGTATGTTACAAGTGGAGATCTTATAAGTCTTTTAGCCAAAAATAATATCAAGAAGCTTAATAATTTTTGCATGAAAGTGGCAGAGATATACACACAAACAGAAGGTGCATTTACTTGGATGAGTGAAAGGTTTTGCAATATTTTGGTAGCTGTTGTGGGAGCCTTACTCATCTCACCATAATGGACTCTTCTCACCGTTATTAGTACTGAGAGATTTCGCTGCCAGAGATGCAGATCAATATCGGAGTTATCCGAACAGTACGAGAGTTCTTACCTTTTCTATGTAACTATATATTTCTCGTATAATATAATCTGTTATCTAATATCTGTGTTTGCATTTTCATTAGTGACCCTTTCCCGGGCCACAGCATACTGGCTACGAGGAACTCGAACGAAAAAAAGGGACTCTCCAACAAGCAAAAGGGGTTAATTGCACAACATACTGGCAAAGATACATCGCAACAACAAAGAGATACCCAACTACATGTTGTTAAAGAACCTATAACAAAGTTCCAGCATACAACGAACCGAACAAGATTTTTGTTAAACAACTACAAGGTATCAAATTGTACAAACGTCGGAGTGTGTCGGATCGCGGATATTTAAAAAAAATCTGTAAGTAAGATTGTCACGTAATCAAAAAGTGATTTCCATATTTTTCTTTCTTCCTCCCACTTCAGAGAGAAATATTTAATTCGGCGCTTACAGTTTCGTGTTGTACAACCCCCCCACAAAACACACACACACACACACACACACACACACACACGCACACACAGAGAGTAGTTATTCTTGATTTCTGGGAATATTTACTGAAGTAAAAAAAAAGAACTTCCCCCCTCCAGAGAAAAAAAAAAGATTTTTTTAAATAGAAATTTTTTTAAGTCTAAAGAAAATGGAAGACCTTAAAGAAATGTTTGCACAAATGATGAAGTTCCAAATGGAGTCTCAACAAAAAATGAGGAAAAACTCCATCAACTTCTGAAAGAATCTTAAAAAACAACAACGATTCTTCCTTGAATTGCAAAAACAACAGGAAGCATTTTTTAAAAGTCTAAGTAATAACCAGCCGACAGATAGTACTACTATTTTCACTGAAAATGCAGTGTGGAAGGCACTCGAAACATTTTCCTACGCACCAGATGAGGATACAACCTTTGAGGCATATTACAGAATATATGAAGATTACTGACTGTGCCGATTAGACTGACGCCAAAAAAAGCCGACTACTTCAACGAAAGCTAGGAACTGTGGAACACAACAAGTTCGTAGATTATATCTTACAAAAAAAAAAAAACAAACAAAAAAACTTGCGAACTTAGTTTTTTAGAAACAGTTAAATTACTGTCAGAATTATTCAGCTCCAAAACATCTCTATTCCACAAAAGATGGAAATGTCTTAACTTAACAAAAAGGGACTGTGATGATTATTTAGGGTTTGCCTCGGTCGTCAATAAAAACTGCGACGATTTTAAACTAGGCGAATTGTCAGCGGATAACTTCAAATGTCTGATATTCGCACAAGTCCTAGTGTCGGCAAAAGACGCGGAAATCAGACGCAGAGTTTTGTCGAAACTAGAGAACGAACCCGATCTCACACTTCAAAAACTGGCTGAAGACTGTCAGAGGATAGTGAGTGTCAGAAAAGACTAAAAAAATATCGAGGAGTCTGGTGTTGCTTACGTAAGGAAAGTCAAGCATAGATACCAATCATACACTCCGGTAAAATAGAGAAAAAATATGATTACCTAAAATTTCAATACAGGCAGACTAGTGTCAACCAAAAAACCCACCCAGTGCTTGCTACCGCTGTGGAAAAGTACATTGGGCAAAGGACTATCCCAATCGTACAAAAAATGTCAAAACTGTGATAAATTCGGACATAAAAGCTCACAGTGTAGAAACAGAAAAATAATTAAAAACAGAGTCAGACATACAAAAAGCAAGGACGAATCAGACAAAGTCGTTCGTAAATACATAACAATCAAAGTACTAAATAAGTAGGTAAGATTTCAGTTAGACTCTGATCTATCAATAATAAACTTACAAACTTGGAAAAAATTAAATAGCCCAATAATAAAGATGACAAGCAAGACGGCGCGAACGGTAACAGGAGACAAAATAAAATTTGAAGGCGAAATAATTATCCCAGTATTACTAAATGGTATAACCAAAAAATTAAAAGTCTTCGTACTGAAGAACACAGAAAATCTGTTTGGGTCAAACTTGTTTCAGAAATTTGATCTCTGGGGTCAACCAATTTATACGTTTGAACACAGAAAATTTGTTTGGGTCGGACTGGTTTCAGAAATATAATCTCTGGGATCAACCAATTAATACGTTTTGCATTACGGCCGAAGCTGAAAAAATTAAGATGGAACTAAAAGGTAGTTTCCCCGAAGTATTTTCCGCTGATCTTGGCAAATGTACCAAAATTAAGGCAAAATTGAACTGAAGGAAAATACAGAAAGAAGCGAAACGTACCGTTCGCCGCGACCGAAGAAATAAATAAAGACCTAGACCGATTAGTTAATATGGGCATATTATCGAGAGTGTAATTCAGCTAATGGGCTGCTCCAACGGTATATATAAGAAAAAAATCTTAGGAAATCTGGGTATGTGCAGATTTTTCTACAGGATTGAACGCTGCACTCAAGGATTACCACTATCCACTCCCTAGCACAGAAGGGTTTTTAATAAATTAAATGAAAAAAAAAAGGGAAATTCACCGACCCGTTGATGAAAAAATATTATCAGCACTTTTACGAAATAAAATGCTTGGGGGAGGGGTGTTGTGGGAGCCTTACCCATCTCACCATAATGGACTCTTCTCACTATTATTAGTACTGAGAGATTTCGCTGCCAGAGGGGTAGATCAATCTCGGTCTGAACCTCTCCAGTTGCCGGGTAGCACTTCGGCCGGCCGTGTTATCTGCGGCACGAATCTGGCCGAGTGTATCTCAGCACCTGGAGATTTCATTCGGCCTCAGGGGGCCTTCCCCCCAGGCTTTTACCCCCTTCGGTGGGGTCATCGCTCGGCGCCTGAGGCGGCCCTAATAAGGGGAATGCCGACGGGGCCGTTGTCATTTTTGGAAATGCCGGGCGCATGTGGGCTCCGGCCCTGCGCCCGGGCCCACCTAAAAAAAGGCCTTGTGCCACACTTGCCCGTTAGATGGGGCGAGCAACAAATACCGCAGATCAAGATCGGTGTTATCCGAACTGTACGAGACTTCTTACCTTTTCTATGTAACTCTATCTTTCTTGTGTAATATAATCCGTTTTAATATAATCTTTTTAATCTTGTTTAATATAATCTGTGTTTGCGTTTTCATTAGTGACCCTTTCCGGGGCCACAACAGTAACCTAAGGCACAATTCGGTAATATCGGTTACTTTTGTTGAGATCGACCGATCACACTGGACTGTGAAATCAGGAGCTCGGCTGACACTGTCCTAACTCTAATGGCTTGAGCTGTCTCAACAGCTTTGAGTACGTTCTCAGAATCCACAGTTTTAGGCATACCGGATCTCACCTGATTATCGAAGTTCTTTTCTAACAAAGCGAAATTTCTTGTAATTATACTATGATTAACTGCACCTTTCCCTTTCGCACAAACAAATGCTTTTCATTGCCCCTGTGGTGTTATATGTCCCGCTTCAAATTCGTAAAGCATAAGTTTCCGAATTGGAATACGTTGTACGTTCATCTATGCGGATTTCAGATAACACACAGTATGAAGTAATGCATAACGTGTCAGCACACCAACTACTACGATACTACCAACCACAGTGGGTACCTTTGATGACTTGAACTACTTCGGTCACGTGATATACGCGCTAAAAACTAGCTGGTATCAAAATATTGCAAAACCTTTGACTCACCATATACGTATATATCTTTGTGTACGAATTTAATAAGTTGTATATTAATGCAAATAAATCAATGATTACATACACACACAACTACACACACACACCTAGATAAGTGATTCGCCTTTCAACATCTTTTAAGGTAATGAAATATTACAATATCCGGTTACCTTAAAAGTTTGTTGGAATATAACCTGTTGAAAGTTTTCTAATCAATCATCGACGGATAATTTTCCACCAGGATCCCGCTGAAGACGGATAGCAGATAGCAGTTACTGGTGTCTCCATTAATTTTACTTTAGAAATTGAAGATTAACAATTTGTATACAAAAAAAAGGTTGCGGCTTAAAAGATTGAAAAATATGATATGCATATTGATAAAGAAAAATTTGAATATTATGATTTTGTTCGAAGAGGTTCAATCAAATAAACGGAACCTACAAAAAGAAATAAGTTCAGTAAAAAAAAAAAAGGAATAATTCTTTTTCAATTTTTTTAACTTTCAGAAGATATAATTTTTGGTTTCTTCAGTAAGCATTCAGATTTGAGAATATATTTAGAAAAGAAAAAAGTAATAAACTAATTCTAAAGATTGGATGCAATGTACAACTGAAAAGGGAGATATACAAGGATCATTAAATAAGTTTCCAGACATTTTTCGTATGGGCACTTTTATTGATAGTATACCCATGAAACTCAAGTCCCCTCTGCACTTATTGTACCGTTCCAGCAACTTCTGGAAGGCCTCATGGAAGTCCTCTTGTGTGAGGGTGTCAATGACCTTCCTCACAGCCACTTTCATCTCCTCAATTGTCTCATAACGACAGCCTCTGAGCTTAGGGAATTACCAAAAGTCACAGGGAGCAAGGTCTGGACTATAGGGATGGTGACGAACTGTCTTGATGCCTATCTTGGTCAAATAGTCTGCGACAAGAATGGAGTTGTGGACTGGTGGAAATGCCATTGACCCGATTTGAAGAGTGCTGGCCTCTTCAGACGGAATCTCTTCCTGAACCCCCTTAAACCTCAACATACTAACCCTAACCGTTTGGCCAATCAACTCTGGTCTATTGACTTCCTTACTCCTCCCACACCTCTCATCATCCCTCACAGACTCCCTGTCTTCCTTGAATCTCTTATGCCACTCAAAAACTGATGCTCGATTCATGCAAGATGCTCCAAAAGCAGTCTGAAGCATTCCACACGTTTCTGTGTCATTTTTTCCAAGTTTAAAACAGAATTTTATTGCATATTGTTCTTCTAAAGTGTCCTGACGTCCAGATTACGTTTTTGAAATTCACCAGCAGTGACAATAAGGCTTTAGTAGGGTGTATTCCAATTGCTGCTGTAGCTGTTCATTTGAAGCTGAAATCATAAAGGTTGGCCAGTCATCTCATAATATATACACTAATAACATAGCGAATTTTCAAGAGTCTACAACAATTTTAAATGTCTGTACAAAAAAGTCTGGAAGCTTATTGAATTCACCACGTAATGCTGATCAGCCCAAAAAGTTGTGTTAAAATAATAAAGATGAAAACAATAGGCTGAAAAATCAATGAAATTTTCTCAATACTTTATAATGCTTGCAATTATATATATATATATATATGTGTGTGTGTGTGTGTGTGTGTGTGTGTGCATTTTGTATATATATAGATGTGTGTGTTAGAGTGTGTTTCAGTGTGTATGTGTGTGTGTATGTGTGTGTGTGTGTGGCTGTGTGCATATTCGCGTGTGTTTGATTGTTATTGATGACAAAAATGTCAAAAGGATTTTGTTGTTCAAACCAAGAAGTAGGAATTTTAATATAAATCACAATTAGGCATTATTATTATTATTATTATTATTTACAGTCCACAATGATATTTTGTTTAGACTTTAATTAAAGATGCGAACTGTTCCCAATTATTATTTTCATAATTGACTTTAAAAAAGTAAATTCGGCGACCTTAGTCGAGGGTGACCCAAAGGCTCTATTTTCAATAGCTACTACACCAAGATGTAGGGGAGGGTGCTTTTCAATTCCCTGGATTGCTCCACTTTACCCTTGATCCTTACATTACAATGCTGAGTGTTAAGCAAGGCGGCGTCAAGTACCATTTTTTGAGTCTTTGTTATGATTCGATCTGGGATTGAACCCCGGTCTCCCGGACCATTAGCGAACACTCTACTCATTGGACCAACCGTAATATTTACTGTCAGTTTGACATTCACCCGTTGTCGGGTAATTTCTATGGCACGAAATAGTTACTATATCTATTGTCACTTTTAACAAAGATCAAGGTTTTATCTATTTAATGTAGCTTTGTACTTTGGGGATTTTGTCACTCAGAAAAGATTTCATAAATTTTGAATTTTATATTTTTCAAAGATAACATTTTTGAAGCAGAAAAGGGTTCCAACCAATTGCTTTGGGATAAGATCCTTTTCCAGAAGATTTAGAGTACTCATTGAAAATCTAATTCTTTTGCATAAAATCCTCAGAGCGCCCTGTGAGGATTGAATTGCTTAGAAATGAATTACGAGACTAAAAACTTATCGTTTTACTGCGTTTGATGATTTAAACAACAAATCATCACATCACGTTTTACTGCGTTTGATGATTTAAACCACAAATCATCACATCACGTTTTACTGCGTTTGATGATTTAAACCACAAATCATCACATCAAAATACGTATTGGCTTTTAAAACTGTTGGGAGATCATTTCTTAATACCCAGATTCATGTAACGTTACTAGCAATGGATTGTTAGAAAAGCATATTAACCTTCGTTTCCAGGCAAATTCCTTTTTTCTTAGCTTATCTTTTGCTTTAAACTAAGAGAACATTTTTATGTATGCCGCAAACACATGTTCTTTTACTTTTTTAAATGCAATATACGAGGTCTATCCAGACAGTTTCCAGCCAATTGATATCAACGTAATATATATATATATATATATAGTGAGAGAGAGAGAGAGTGTGTGCGTAGGGTAATGACGCCTTAACTCTGCAAAGTTTTTGATATCTCAGCACCGATTTCACTCTCGGGACCATCATCACTTTCAACGTTGTGTTCTCCTTAACCTCTTCCAATATATGAGATCTCCCTCGTTTTAATGGCCATTTTAACCACGGAAAGCCAGAAATCATGCAGATAGATTTTGACGGCAGGTTGTTTGTAGTCGATGCGATGTTTTATAGAAAAAGCCCCTGTTTTATAAAAACAAAAAACAACAGGCACGTTGTCATGATGAGTAAAACGGCAACGCAGTACAAAACACAAAGCAATAACACATAACGGTAAGTTGAGTTACCCATTTCTGTTTTCAGATGTACAGTATTGGTTGTCAACTCAGTATAACGAGTTCTCAAGAAATTCAAAATGGCTGGATATTTTTTGACTTTATATTAAGCATAATTTAAGCGTTATTTAAGTGTCAGTTTCTATTTATTTCCTTCAGAAAAGAACAAACATTTTCATCCTCGTTATCATTGTGTTTAAAAATAAAAACAACTCAGAATTGATGATGAAAGAAAATACAATGATAATGGACTTTAATTCACTCTAAAAGAATTGAAGACATTCGAAAAAATGAATATTCCATTTCACAGAAATTGTTAACGTTCAGTCAGTGTTGTAACATTTGACATCAAGCAGTCTATTTTTTCAATAATTAGTAGCGCTAAGCTTTCGAGATCGGCCGAAAAGCTCATCATTCAGAACTTGAATTTCAATCCTGATTGTTGGTATTGTAAAAGTTTCTATTTTTAAAAGGTTTCTACCTAATGGGCAATTTTCAAACAGTTAGAGTGAAAGTATCACCGAAAAACATGCTATCAAGTAAAGACGCGGTTCCTGTTTATTCGTTAAAATGTATTTGTAATAAGTCGGATTTTTTTTTCATTCTTCGACAAATACGTTTGCATTTTAATTGTCAACTGTTTTTCTTATTCCAAATTGTTCTGTTAAAATGATGACCAATTTGCAGCAGTTCAAAATAAAAAGGTGTAGGAATGGGTGAATGAAAGATTAACTGAAATCATATTGATCTAGTCTACTTATTAAAATTGTAATAAAACTAGTTAACTAATGTGAAAAAATAAAGATACTTAAATCTACAAAAGAAAAAACACTAATAAAATGAATTGATGAAAGAAACTCGTCTCCAAAAAGTAGGAAAGTAACTAATTATCACTACAGAATTAAAGAAATTCCAGGCAAAATAATCAAAAACGCAATACCTGAATGTTTTGGTGATCAGCCGCTGGCAAAAAGAATGGAACAAATAACTATGGTTAAAAGACAAGAATCAAAACGGCAAAAAAGAAGAAAGTTAAATTGAAAATATGAACGATTGTAAAAGTGAAAATTGATCAAATATGAGAAAAACAATTGTAAAAAAGGAAGTTTTTCTGATTTTGAATCAGAGATGGTGAATATGATTTAGTTTATATAATTTTGTTGAAAATGGGATCATTTTAACACATGATCTCATTTATGATCCCTTTTTATAAATTCATTTGTTTCAGATGAAGCAGAAGTCCATCCTGGAAATTTATCATCCGATTCAAATGGAAACTTTTGACCTAAAAGTTGTCAGTGATGAATCGACATCACGTGATCCGAGAACAAATTTTCAGTTTGGCAAATTTTTTTAGATATGATATTAACTTTTGAAATATTCTTTTTCAAAAATTGATTGAATTCATTTGAAGAAATCACGAAACCAGAACAAAATTTTTATATTAAACCTTAAAACACCTATCACATCAAGTTTCTTTTAAGATAAATATTAATTTCTGCATAAAAATATTGTATTTGTGTGTGTTTCTCTGTCGTTAGTGATCAAGAATATTGACTTTTGTAGGAGTTTTTAAAAAGATTTTATTGCTATTTTTAATTGATTTAGAAAAAATTACCCGACAGATATGAAATCTGATGGTTTCAATACGGAAATATGAGAGCCATTTATATAACGTTGTAACAGGTACAAGGTTCAAAAGGTGTCATTATTTCTACCAAAACACACACAACAGGTACATAAGCGCGTGCGCGCGCACTCTCTCTCTCTCTCTCTCTCTCTCTCTCTCTCTCTCTCTCTCTCTCTCCCAAACACACATACGCATTTAAATTTTGCATCAAAGATATATCAAGTTGAGGATTTGAGAAGATTTAAGCTATAATTTCAACCCAAACTCAGATAGAAAAAAAATTCATATTAATCAATTATCAATTGATTTTATTGAAAGTGGCTAGCACTGCTTAGATAGATTTTAGCAAAATTCATTTCAAACTTGATATAGGATGTTTCATGATTTGTACGATTTGCTCTTCACTCTGCGCCAATGTTTTTTTAAAAAGTATGTTTTCACAACCGATGTGTTGTGGGAAGGCATGTGATTTTTCAGTTGTGTTTTACATTTGCGGTGTATCTTGTTTTTGGTAGTTAGTTTATTACTCTTTCGGTGAGCCAATCAAACATTTTTAGGTTGGTTAATGATTTCTGAAATAAGTTTCGTTATTAGTTGATATATGGAGGATAAGTGGTACATCCAAATTGGTTGTTGTTTTATATATTGCAGATAACTTCCATTTATGTGTGCATTTAAGTTTATTGATAATCTCGTAACATTTTCGTACATTTGTAATCGAACATTTTTATGAGTATCTTTTTTATTTTCCATCCACCTTGATTTTTATTATATGATTTCTAATTACTTCAAAATAATTTTGATTTTTCAATCGTTGGGGTTTCCTTTACATTTAATGTCTCTTTTCTTATTTCTGTATAAATCTTTGGGTCATCTTGAAATATTTCTTTTCGTCTAAAGAATTTTGTTTGTTTTTCAAATCTTTGGGCGCGATGGGCCTTTAGTCGAAATTTTGGCTTCAATTTTTTATCGTTATCGGGATCTAATCAAATAATGTCATCTCATATTTTCTTTTAATTTTTCTTGTTTTCCAAGTTTTCCATTTGACACCCTTAATCATTTCACCAAGTATGGATATTTCTCCACTGTATTCTTTTTGTATCCTTAATTTCCATTTGCGTTGCTCAAAATTATTTTATTTTTGTTTCATGGATACTCGGCTTATTACTGTAACAGTTACATATGTTATTTCATTTAAAAGTGTAAGATTTAGTCTCGCAGAAGATCTATGAGGTTGACTATATATTCATTTTCTGTTGTAGGAAGTTTCATACAATCATTGCTAGATTATTATCATTATTATCGATTTACTCCTTTGAGAGTTTTTCACGCAAACATTTATTGATTGTTTATCACTGGTGTTTGAGTGACAGCAAATGTCTTCAAGTCTCCAGGTCTCTTCTACTATTATTATTATTATTATACACTTTTAGAGTTTTTCACACCAGCATCAGCTGATGGTTTTTCACAGAAGTTTGAGTGACAGCAAGTCTCCTCAAGTCTCCAGGACTCTTCTCAGTATTCTGGCCGTCTTCAATAATGCTGTCGTTTGGATGGTCTCCACTCGTCCGCCAACTTACAAAATCCTCCAGGCCCTTTAATAATCCTTTAGTTACTGTGCCAAAAGCACCAATCACAATTGGTACAATCGTCACCTTCATGTTTCATAGTTTTTTTCAATTCTCTTGCAAGGTCGAGGTATTTATTCTTCTTTCCACATTCTTTCAGTTTTATTCTGTGGTCAGCCGCGATAGCAAAGTCGACAATTTGCAAATTCTCTTTTTTTTTTTTTTGGTGATTATTATTAGGTCTGGTCTTCTGGCCGAGTTTAGGGGATCCGTTTGTTTGTCAAAGTGCCATAGGAGTTTATGTGTGTCATTTTCTAGGACGGATGCTGGGTTGTGCATATACCATTTGTTCGTGTGGTCGAATTTAAATTTCTTGTGCATTTTCCAGTTGATCACCTTGCCCACCCAGTCGTGTCTTGTCTTGTCTCTTTCTGTGCTTATTTGCTGCATTCGCTTATTATGTGATTGATGGTTTTATCTCTGTCACTGCATAGCCTACATTTGCTATTTTGTTGAGTCTTATCTATCCTCGCTTTGATATGGTTGGTTCTTATGACGTTGTTTTATGCTGCTATTAGGAGAGATTCTGTTTCTCTCTTAAAGTTTCCTTTTCTTAGCTACGTCCAGGTTTTGTCGTGTGAGATGTTTATTAGTTGTTTAAAACGCCCATAGAGTTGTTTTTCTTCCCATTTTTGTTTCCTAGTTATTGTCATTCTGTTATCTATCGTGTTGTCAGTATTGTTTCTGATGGCTGTAATCAGTCCTTGTTCATGTTTTTCTATGTAGTCTTCGAGTCGTTGTATCGATGCGTCAACGCTGTCTTCAATGCTAGTAAGTCCCCTTCCTCCTTCTTTTCTTGATACATATAGTCTGTCTACGTCGTCTCTGGGATGTAATGCCTTGTGCATGGCTATTAGTCTTCAAGCTCTTTGGTCCCTTTGTTTAAGTTCATCTCTCGTCCACGTGAGAAAGGGCCCCGAGTATCTAACGAGGGGCACAGCCAAAGTATTGATTCCTTTGATAAGGTTTCAGCTAGAGAGTTTTGTCTCAAGTAGTTTTCTAGTTATTATTATTATTAGTAGTAGTAGTACTAGTAGTAGTATTATCCAAGCAGACTAATCCTTCTGATTATGTGTTGTAGTGACATTTTCAATTCTGAATTTCATGATTTTGTAAATAATATCACTGTTGGTGTGTTTTATTTATTTGGAATAAGTTGAAGAAAATGAACGATATTTTTCTGATTGCCTAAACAACAGACAGCTGAAAAATACTTCTAATATTTTGCTAAAATTGTGTAAAACATGGTGCTGGGGACTTTTGCATTTACTTAATATTAATTAATATATTTCTGCGTGTTTTTATTATTGTAAGATTATTTGAAAACTTAGGGCACAGATTACAGAGCTTATTAGCAATGTACCGCCTTCTGTGTTGTGAGGAAAGGACAATTATATAGCCGAGAGCTTTTTCTACATTGATTAGAAGTTACCAGCTTAAGATGTACAGAAAACTAACATGACGCTAATTATATAAAATCAAGAACTTAAGAAAAAGAAAGAAAGAAAGAAAGAAAGAAAGAAAGAAAGAATGTTTAAAGACGCAATGTATAATTACCTACCTATTCATCAGCTATCAAGCACCCTTGTGTTTTACAAACTGAGGTTGGTTGTATGGTTTATCTGATAAAAGAACACATCTTTAATCATTCACTTGTATTTAAGAGGTTGAGATTTCATAAAGGAGAGTGTTTGATGGTTGGTTAGAGCTTAAGTCTGTGTGAAGGAATTTCTATTTGAGAAACAAGTACAAAACATTTATACTCTATGAGTATGAAACATGCTGATCCCAGTCAATTCATAATGGTAAATTATGTTATATAAAGCAATAAATATTTGTAGAACACTGTAAGATAGACTTAGAAAAAGAAGATTCGAATATTGACTTGTATCTTAATCGAGGAAAACACTAGATTAATAAAGTGAAAATTCATATCGATTTTTTCTTTTTCAATGTTACCAATCTGAAATAGAAATTACATTTTCTTATCTCAGATTTTTCAAATCATTTTCACTCCTATCTTTATTTAGATATTTTGTACGAAGTAATCCGTCAAAACATGGACTCGATATCATATTTTAATTCCTGAATATGTTATTACTTTATATCGAATTCGCTTAACAATCAACTAAAATAACAAGTATACTGGTAGCTCAAGACGTTTTAAATTTTTTTCTTATATATCTCTAAACTAAAAAAAAAAAATTGTAATTAATGCACAATCCAGCACCTGTCATAGAAAATGACACTCACAAACTCCTGTGGGACTTTGATATACAAACGGATCACCTAATCTCGGCCCGAAGATCAGATCTTATTATAATCAACAAAAAAAAAAAAAAAAGAAAATCTGCAAAATTGTCGACTTTGCTGTCCCGGCAGACTACAGAATAGAACTAAAAGAACATGAAAAGAGAGATAAGTACCTTGACCTTGCTAGAGAATTGCGCTGATGTGAAAAACTCTAATGAGTAATAAATAATAATATTAATTCTTGAAGACTACATAAAAAAGAGCAAAGAAAGACTAATTACAGCAGCCAGGTACAGTACCAAAAACATGAAAATTAACAGAACAACAAAACTAGGAAACAGAAATGGGTAGAAAATCTACTATTTCAAACGACAAAATAGCAAAATCTCACGAGAAGATTTGGAAATCTTAAGAGAGAAACGGAATCACTTTTAATAGCAGCATAAAACTAAGTCATAAAGACAATCTATGTTAAAATGGGAAGCAAATATAAATAAGACACCACAGAATAATTGCTAGTGAAGGTTATGTGGGAATAGAGATGAAACGATCAATCTCATAAAAGAATGTAGCAAACTAGCACAAAAGGAGTGCAAGACTAGACATGATTGGGTGGGAAGTTGATCCCTTGGTATTTGTGAAAGAAATTAAAATTTGACTCTACTAACAATTGGTATAAGCATAAACCAGAATCTGTACTGGAGAATGAGATACGCAAAATTCTCTGGAATTTTGAGATACAAATAAATCATCTAATACCTGCCAGAAGACCAGACCTTTTTTGATAATTATCAAAAATAAAAAACTGAACCTGCTGAATTGAGGACTTTGAAGTCCCGGCGGACAAGAATGTGAAAATCATAGGAAAAAAAAAAGACAAGGACTTGCCAATTATGGAGCAAGAAGGCTTATAATTGGAGCGCTCAAAACGGTCTATAAAGGAGTGATAAAAGGACTAGAAGTGGTAAAAATAGGACATTCTGAGACCATACAGACAACATCATTACTAAGATCGACCAGAATACTGAGGGGAATCTTAGAGACCTAAGGAGACTTGCTGTCACTTAGACTCCAGGGAGTGTGAAAAACTCTCAAGGAATGTTGACATTATATAGAGACAATGATGTCTGAAAAGAAAATCACACAACCATCTTTCATGAACCAAGACTGGAAAACAGTCAAGGCAGAAACTGAAAAAATAAACGAATTATTAACACTCACCTCAACGAACAATATCATATGATTAAACGAACTAATCCATGCAGGCGCAAAACTAGTTTGTACTAAAATTAGTGTTCACCAGTAGAACATGTGCAGAAACTCAAAACCTGGTTGGGAAATAAATCTACGACAACAAACAAAAACGCTGAAACATGAAAAACGCTAAAATATGTTGGGACAAGAAGAAAAGCAACACAAGGAAAACAAACGATACGACTTGAGGAAAGAAATCAGAAGAAAGACTAAAAAAGATACCGAGACAGGGTCAAACAATACAGAAAAAACAAGATATTCCAAAACAACGAAAGAATATTCAACGAGAAATAGGGAGAAATGCACGAAGACATGCTGACAACCGGATGACAAGGAAGTAAAACAATTTTGGAGCAAAATATCGGAATGGAGAGATCATGCTAGAGAAACCGAATGAATGTATAACATGGAAAAAGAGCGGCTGTTTCGACCTCATTAAGTCTCATCAGCAATGTATATCGAGATCTCCCTTACTGAAGATCGAACGAGTGACCTGAGAATGTAGAGCCGAAACTCTATCACAGAGCTACTGATCCACGTAGCACAAAAGCGGCGCCAAATTATGTCGCACCCAGTGTTTGCCGGATTTTCTGGTCATGGTAATTCAATTTACAATATAATTCCTACAATTAAAAATGTATGGAAAAAGAGTTACAACTTTTCGAATAAGAACCGAAAGCGAAAATACACACCTTGATTCACAAGAAGCAAAATACTCGAAAAGGGGTAGCAAATAGAAAAACGTCTGGCCATGATCGCATACATGGACACTGCTTTAAAATTACTTCCATCCACGACAGACGCTATCGTAATGAAAGAAACTAATATACTCGAATGGATGACGAAAGGAAAGACCACTAAGATCCAAAAAGACTTCCCAAAAAGGCAACCATTCCCAACAAATACAGATCCTACCCATACGTGCCTACCCATAATGTGGAAAATACTAACGGCACAAATATTAAAGAGAAGATTTACTATTCGCTTACACACCGCAGACTCTTCTTTGAATAACAGAAACGATGCTGCAAGGGATCAAGAGAAACAAAATATCCACTATACATTGGTCAACACATACTCAAAGAGCACAATTCCTGGCGAAAAGATTTCGCTAGGGCATGGATTGATTTTAAAAAAAGAAGGCATACAATATGGTCGCGCGAAGCTGGATGATAGACTCTCAAAATGTACAAGATATCCGACGAATTTATCGAGGAAACCATCGAAAACTGGAGAGTGGAATTGACAGCTGAGAGAAAAAGTTTTGCTGAGGAGAACATCCAGAGAGGAATCTTCCAGGGAGATGCGCTATCTTCATTACTATTTGTAATAGTCATGATGCAACTGAATCACATACTTGTACAGGTGGATACAAAGTTGTACAGGCGGATACAAACTTACTAAATCGCCAGAAAAAATCAACCACCTAATGTACATGGACGACATCTAACTGTTTTCCAAAAAGGAAAAAGAATTGGAAACCCTAACACAGGCAGTGAGGATATACTGTGACGATATAGGAATGGAATTTGGCATAGAAAAATCTGTCATGCGAATAATTAAAAGCGGAAAACGACAAATGACGGAATAAATAGAACTACCAAATCAAGAAAAAACTAAAACGCTAGGAGAATAGGAGGCTTATAAATACTTGGGAATATAAAAATCAGATACTATCGAACAAGCGGAGATGTAAGAAAAAATCAGAAAAGAATACCTAAGAAAACACAGAAAGCGTCTCGAAACTAAGCAGAAATCTCATCAAAGGGATAACAATTTGGGCTGTCTTGTAAGATACTCGGGACCATTCTTGAAGTGGCTGAGGGAAGAACTTCAACAAATGAACGGGAGAACAGAAAATAAATCATGACGATGCATAAGGCCTTACATCCCAGAGATGACATTGAAAGACTATATGTGTCAAAAAAGGAAGAAGATAGCATTCAAAACAGCGAAGACTGCATAAAAATGCGCTGAGGAAGACTGATTAAAGCGATCAGAAACAATACAGACAACAATAACTAGAAAACAAAAACGGAAGGAAAACAATTGTATTGATGTTTCAAGCGACAAACAAGATAAATCTCATATTTTCAAGATAACTGAAAAAGTTTACTCACCTTATGTATATAGATAACATAAAGGTATCTGCAAAAAACATATGCAAAATAACCGGGGACCCTAATAAAAAAAAAATGAACATATACCCAAAATATAGCAATGGAATTTGTTATTGAAAATGTGCCATGCTAATGATGAAAAGAAGGAAAAGAAAAACAACAGAAGGAATAGAACTACCAAATTAAGAAGCATAAGGACGCTTGGAGAGAAATAAAACTACAAGTACTGTACTTGGGAATATTGGTAGCGAACACCATGAAACAAGTGGAGGGAAGAATCAGTAAAGAATAAAAAAAACCAAAAAAACAAATCAAAACAAACAAACAAAAAAAAAAAATGAAAAATAAAAAATAAACAAAAACAAAAAACAAAACAAACAAACAAACTCAGAAAGCTTCTCGAAACTCAGCCCTGCTGCAGAAATCTCATTAAAAGGATAAATACCTGGACAGTTCCACTTGTAAGATACTCAGGACCATTCTTAAAATGCACTAGGGAGGATCTTGGACGAATGAAGAAAATTGATGGCTAGCTTTACATTCGAAAAATGACAAAAACTGATTATGTCAAGAAGAGAAGGTGGAAGAAGACTAGCATTGAGGATTGCGTATCAAGACAAAGTCTCGATAATTATATTAAGAAGTGCAGAGAAAGACTAATTACAGCAGCCAATAACAATAGAGGCAACGTAAGTACAGACAGAAAAATGAAAAAAACTATGAAACAAAACTGGGGAGATAAAAACTGTATAGATATTTCAGGTAATTTCACACAAGAAGATATGGAAATGACTATGAAAGGGAAATCTTGAGAGAGAAACGGAATCTCTTCTAGTAGCAACACAAAAGAATACTCTAAGAACCAATTATATTAAATCGAAAATCGATTAGACGCAACTGAATAGCAAATGTGAGTAATGCGGAGAAAGAGATGAAGCGATTAATCCTCATAGTAAGCGAATGCAGCAAACTAGCACAGAAGAAATACAAGTTTAGGCATGGTTGGGTAGAAAAAAATGATCCACTGGAAATTGTGAAAAAGAATGGGAATGCTACCAAATGGTATATGCACAAATTAGAACCCATCCGAGAAAATGAGACAAGCATAATTCTCTGGGATTTTCAGAAATAAACGGATCACCTAATTTCAGCCAGAAGACATGACCTAGTGGTAATTAACAAGAAAAAAAGAGAACTTGTCTAGTGGATTTTGCCGTTCAAGCGAACGACTGAGGGAAAATAAAAGAAAATGAAAAGATAGACAAGTT
The DNA here is from genome assembly GCA_963585895.1 of Sepioteuthis lessoniana. Taxonomy (NCBI): domain Eukaryota; kingdom Metazoa; phylum Mollusca; class Cephalopoda; order Myopsida; family Loliginidae; genus Sepioteuthis; species Sepioteuthis lessoniana. Next base: position 2,862,206 of record OY757934.1, read on the forward strand.
ATGGAACATACAAGGTGACGTTGATACAAATTGTAGTTGGTGTACTTGGAACGGTCAAAAGAAAAGGGATTGGAACAGTTGTAAATCGGAGACCCTTCAAACTACAACATTGTTGAGATCGACTAGTATACTCAGAAGAGCCTAAGCAACCTAAGGAAAATTAAGTTTCCCTTGAAACGGGATGGCCCACAAAGGCTTGATAAAGGAACTGTAAATGCTGGAAATCGGAAAACGTGCTGATACCATCATTACAAAGATTTGCCTGAATACTGAGAAGAGTCCTGGAGACCTGAGAAGTCTTACTATCACTTAGACTCCACCTAAAGATCATCAGGTCTAATGCTGGTATGAAAAACTCACAAGAAGTAAAATAGCAATAATAAAATGTCTTAACAGTATCATATTTCTAATGAAAACAAAAGAAAAATTCTCATTACAAACAATGTGTTTATTTATTGAGAAGGGCCATGCAGAGCTTATAAATATAGGCCTCGTTTCAAACTGTTCATTGTGTATTTGTAAGAATTTAGTATTTATGAAATTAATGCTAAATACAAATGATTTAAGTATGACTTTGTATACATGTACAAGTCATGTATATGATGTAGTTACAAGTGATAGAATAAAA
>OY757934.1:2867833-2930333 GCA_963585895.1 Sepioteuthis lessoniana
TTTTAAACTTCCAGAATCATACATATATAGATAATTAGATATATTCTAAATAATCTTATACTTATAAAGGTTTCGATTTTTCTACGTTCTGTTTGTCTCATTTCTATGAGGGTGAAGAGAAGAGCCTCGTAGTGAGAATTAGATGATAGCTTTTTTTGGTGGGAGTAATACTAATTTTGGTGCGGTCTTGACATTCCCTTGCGAGCATTACATGCAATACCATGTCATGTACATGATAAAATATATGATGACCTCATTTCTTTCGAGGTTCACGTAAATATATTAAAATGCCAATAAACACATTACTGAATACGTACTCATAGACATAAATACTTATATGAGGGGGTGAAGAAAATCAATAAATGAAATACAATTAACTTTTCTGTTATTTCTGACCCACCCTGTGCGCGCGCACACACACACACACACACACACACACACACACACACACACACACACACGCATATGCATTATATTTGATTATTTTTATACTGCAAAAATGTAAGGATTTTCAAGTATTATTGAATGATAGGACACTATTAGAATTGGTAATATTTAATGAAGGCTTTTGAATCGACACCAGAGAGTTCAAAAGTTTCCGTAATGATGAACGATGATTTCCCGTTTAATATCATTCTCAAGAATTGACATTGGCAGTGTTAACGAATTTATAATTGTAGATTTTATCATGAAAGGTCAGTTATTCTGGTGTCACATCGGACTTGAATCATTGGACTTTTCAATTCGTGTTCCTGTTTTCTAAGAATTACACTCAAAAGTAAAAACTCTCAAAAAATATTTATTTATTAGTATTTTCAAAGAAATACATTTAGTAAACGTAAAAGCTACTGCATGTTTGTAAATATACAGGATAAATGCGATATTTAGTTTATAGCTACTTTAAGGTATCTGAAGTAATCATGTTCCTTTCAAAATTTCCAGAGACTTACACCAGATTTGATCTGTCTTCTCTACTTTCCTTGATCTCTAGGTCCTTAGTTCTCAGAGTTTCATTATGGGACTCCCCTTTTTTATTATAATCAAAACCAAGTCTCTAGATCCGAGGAGAAAAATTCAGGAAACTAATTTTCAATTAGACATTAATTTTCATCTACTCAAATTTTGCTTGTTTGTTTTTCTTTGTTGGTCAGTGCATAACTTCAGCTCCTCTGATACTTTTGCCCAGGGTAAAAAAAAAAAAAAATCAAAATAATCATCTATGTATGAATATGATTGTTTTTATTTTGTATTTATTTTTGAGATGATATTAGATTTTTTACTTTTTGAATAACTATTTTCCTCTGAATATTTTAGAAGAAAGAGTTAAAAAAAACGTGGGATCTACGCAAGTATAAAAACTATATTCTTAATCTAAGATGATGTAAAGGGATAGTCTGATTCAAAGTAGAACACAAAGATATTACACTTTGATCGTAGACAAAAGTGTTGATCCATACGTTCAGAATCCCGTCTCTTTTAATGGAAAATATACAATGGAATAAAGAGCTTTGTGATATTTTCTATAAGTATATTTGTTTTACTGAAGATAAGAAGACCAGTGATTTAGAAAAAATCAAATCAAAACAAAACAAAACAAAAAGAACACAAACTAGCAACTGCTGCTTGAACAGCATGGCAACCAAATTAGGAAGAGCGCATATATATTACTGTGATTCTCGGCAGAAAAGACAGGGAGTGAAATTTTGATCTTCGAAAGCACTCAGAAATATTCTGATTTTCGGTGCAAGTACCGATCAATATGTAAGCTATCCTATCATTTTTAGGGCTAATATATATATATATATATATATATATATATATATATATGGTACCAATCAATACTTCAAAACTTGTTAAGCGTCGTGTCCTTATTTGTAAAAGCAGCATTATTTTTATGCCACGTAGTTACGGAGACAGTGAAACAATGCAATAAGTTCAATAGTGTGAGTGACATAACAGTAATCAATTCGAACAGCGTCATTCTCGATCCAATTTCCAGTCATCTAAAGTATCTTACACTTCCCAACGAAAACAGAAAAGAAAAGTATAGAAACGTATTAAGTACCATACGAGACATAAAACTAGGACAGTTTACACAAGAAGAACTTGACAAAATACTAAGAAAAATCAAAAATAGGAAAGCTGCAGACATTGAAAAATACCACCGGAAGTATGAAAGACAAGGGAAATCTACAACATACTGCTCCGATACTGCAACGCCGTATATAACCAGAACAAAGGGATGCATCCACCTTTTCCCCTAGCAACGCCATATATAACCAGAACACAATAGACGAATGGACAAAGGGATGCATCCACCCTTTTCCCTAGCAACGCCATATATAACCAGAATACAATAGACAGATGGACAAAGGGATACAACGCCATATAAAACCAGAATACAATAGAAAGATGGACAAAGGGATGCATCCACTCTTTCCCCGAGCAACGCCATATATAACCTAAACACAATAAACAGATGGACAAAGGGATTCATCCACCCTTTCCCCTAGCAACGCCATATATAACCAGAACATAATAAACAGATGGACAAATGGATGCATCCACCCTTTCCCCTAGCAACGCCATATATAACCAGAACACAATAAACAGATGGACAAAGGGATTCATCCACCCTTTCCTCTAGCAACGCCATATATAACCAGAACAAAATAAACAGATGGACAAATGGATGCATCCACCCTTTCCCCTAGCAACGCCATATATAACCAGAACACAATAAACAGATGGACAAAGGGATGCATCCTCCCTTTCCCCTAGCAACGCCATATATAACCAGAACATAATAAACAGATGGACAAATGGATGCATCCACCCTTTCCCCTAGCAATGCCATATATAACCAGAACATAATAAACAGATAGACAAATAGATGCATCCACCCTTTCCCCTAGCAACGCCATATATAACCAGAACACAATAAACAGATGAACAAAGGGATTCATCCACCCTTTCCTCTAGCAACGCCATATATAACCAGAACATAATAAACAGATGGACAAATGGATGCATCTACCCTTTCCCCTAGCAACGCCATATATAACCAGAACACAATAAACAGATGGACAAAGGGATACATCCACCCTTTCCCCTAGCAACGCCATATATATCCAGAACACAATAGACAGATGGACAAAAGGATGCATCCACCCTTTCCCCTAGCAACGCCATATATAACCAGAATACAATAGACAGATGGACAAAGGGATGCAACGCCATATATAACCAGAATACAATAGAAAGATGGACAAATGGATGCATCCACACTTTCCCCAAGCAACGCCATATATAACCAGAACACAATAAACAGATGGACAAAGGAATGCATCCACCCTTTCCCCTAGTAACGCCATATATAACCAGAACACAATAAACAGATGGACAAAGGGATTCATCCACCCTTTCCTCTAGCAACGCCATATATAACCAGAACATAATAAACAGATGGACAAATGGATGCATCCACCCTTTCCCCTAGCAACGCCATATATAACCAGAACACAATAAACAGATGGACAAAGGGATACATCCACCCTTTCCCCTAGCAACGCCATATATATCCAGAACACAATAGACAGATGGACAAAAGGATGCATCCACCCTTTCCCCTAGCAACGCCATATATAACCAGAATACAATAGACAGATGGACAAAGGGATGCAACGCCATATATAACCAGAATACAATAGAAAGATGGACAAATGGATGCATCCACCCTTTCCCCTAGCAACGCCATATATAACTAGAACACAATAAACAGATGGACAAAGGAATGCATCCACCCTTTCCCCTAGTAACGCCATATATAACCAGAACATAATAAACAGATGAACAAATGGATGCATCCACCCTTTCCCCTAGCAACGCCATATATAACCAGAACACAATAAACAGATGGACAAAGGAATACATCCACCCTTTCCCCTAGCAACGCCATATATATCCAGAACACAATAGACAGATGGACAAAAGGAGTCATCCACCCTTTCCCCTAGCAACGCCATATATAACCAGAATACAATAGACAGATGGACAAAGGGATGCAACGCCATATATAACAAGAATACAATAGAAAGATGGACAAATGGATGCATCCACCCTTTCCCCTAGCAACGCCATATATAACTAGAACACAATAAACAGATGGACAAAGGAATGCATCCACCCTTTCCCCTAGTAACGCCATATATAACCAGAACATAATAAACAGATGGACAAATGGATACATCCACCCTTTCCCCTAGCAACGCCATATATAACCAGAACACAATAGACAGATGGACAAAAGGATGCATCCACCCTTTTCCCTAGCAATGCCATATATAACCAGAATACAATAGACAGATGGGCAAAGGGATGCAACGCCATATATAACCAAAATACAATAGAAAGATGGACAAATGGATGCATCCACCCTTTCCCTTAGCAACGCCATATATAACCAGAACACAATAAACAGATGGACAAAGGAATGCATCCACCCTTTCCCTAGCAACGCCATATATAACCAGAACACAATAAACAGATGGACAAAGGGATGCATCCACCCTTTTCCCTAGCAACACTATATATAACCAGAACACAATAGACAGATGGACAAAGGGATGCATCCACCCTTTCCCCTAGCAACGCCATATATAACCAGAATACAATAGACAGATGGACAAAGGGATGCAACGCCATATATAACCAGAACACAATAAACAGATGGACAAAGGGATGCATCCACCCTTTCCCCTAGCAACGCCATATATAACCAGAACACAATAGACAGATGGACAAATGGATGCATCCACCATTTCCCCTAGCAACGCCATATATAACCAGAACACAATAGAAAGATGGACAAATGGATGCATCCACCCTTTCCCCTAGCAACGCCATATATAACCAGAACACAATAAACAGATGGACAAAGGGATGCATCCACCCTTTCCCCTAGTAACGCCATATATGACCAGAACACAATAGACAGATGGACAAAGGGATGCATCCACTCTTTTCCCTAGCAATGCCATATATAACCAGAATACAATAGACAGATGGACAAAGGGATGCAACGCCATATATAACCAAAATACAATAGAAAGATGGACAAATGGATGCATCCATCCTTTCCCCTAGCAACGCCATATATAACCAGAACACAATAGAAAGATGGACAAATGGATGCATCCACCCTTTCCCCTAGCAACGCCATATATAACCAGAACACAATAAACAGATGGACAAAGGAATGCATCCACCCTTTCCCCTAGCAACGCCATATATAACCAGAACACAATAAACAGATGGACAAAGGAATGCATCCACCCTTTCCCCTAGCAACGCCATATATGACCAGAACACAATAGACAGATGGACAAAGGGATGCATCCACCCTTTCCCCTAGCAACGCCATATACAACCAGAACACAATAGACAGATGGACAAAGGGATGCATCCAACCTTTTCCCCATCGGGCCAAGATCTACAAATCTTAGCTTTTATGCAACTGCATGGAACTCAAATTTGAGAAAATACTTAGGAAGAACAAAAATGGCTTTCGGAGAAATTAATCCATGACATCACAAATTTTGATTATCCGTCGAATTCTAGAAGGTGTTCGTGCAAAAAACCTCGAGGCAACACTATTATTTGTCGACTTCTCCAAGGCATTTGACTCTATACACAGAAGTAATATGGGGCAAATACTTCTCGCCTACGGTCTTCCCAAAAATACAGTCGCAGCCATGATGATGCTGAATAAAAAACATGAAAGTAATTGTCCATACCTGTTTATCATCTGCGAGACAGGTGGCATAGGCGTTCATGTCCACGCATATAAAACAGAATACATGCTTTTTAATCAAAGAGGCGCATTTCCACGCTAAAGGGTGGTCCACTGAAACTAGTGGAAAAGTTCACCTACCTCGGAAGTAGCGTCTCATTGACCGAGAATGACATCAACATATGACTAGCAAAGGCATGGACCGTTATCGATGGGCTATCGGTCATGTGGAAGTCAGACCTGGCCGATAAAATAAAATATTTTTTCCAAGCAGCAGTCGTATCAATACTGCTTATCTGGATGCACCACAAGGACGCTAACAAAGCGTTTAGAGAAAAAGCTAGACGGCAACTACACAAGAATGCATGAGCTCTATTGAACAAGTCCTGGAGGCAACACCCCACAAAACTGCAGCTGTACGAACACCTATCACCCATCATGAAATCTATCCAAGTTTGACGAACCAGACATGCGGGACACCACTGGGTAAGTAAGGATGAACTCATAAGTGATGTACTCCGGTGGACCCCTTCACATGGACGAGCAAAGGTTAGACGACCTGCGAGAACCTATCTACTAAAGCTTTGTGCCGATATGGCATGTGGCCCAGAGGATCAGCTGGTAGTGACGGACGATAGAGACGAGTAGCGAGAAAGGGTTAGGGAAATCCGCGCTGGCAGTGTGATATGACGATGATGGTGATATATATATATATATATATATATATTAAACATAATAGACATTTTATGTCTACATATATAAAATAGAGACATATATATGTCTTCAGATATAAAAAAGCAATTATTCATAATCTAATATCCCGTGCCAAACTAATCTCCTCCTCCAAAACAATATTTTATAAAGAGGTAGAAAACATAAAACAGGCTCTCATCAACAATGGGTTTCCTAACTATATTGTTGATGAACAAATTAAACGTATGATCAAAAATGTTAACCAACAAAATAAACAGTGTACTACTCCATCCAGCCAACAAACATATATCAAACTTTTTTATCGTAACCAAATGCACTACAATTACAAATCCGATGAAAAAATCTTGAAAACATTGATTCACAAAAACATACTCCCCACTGATCCTAATAAAAAAATAAAACTCGTTATATATTATAATAAGTTTAAAACCTCGAATCTAGTCATTAGAAATAATTCCTCTCCCTCGATTGGAGTTTTGCAAAAAACCAACGTTATATATAAATTTAAATGTCCTTTAGGAGATTGTATTTCTGATAAAAATAATATATATGTTGGTTTAACCTCAACTACCCTGTCGAGGAGACTTACAATGCACCTTTCAGACACAAGTTCAATAGCTCAGCATTTAAAAAAAACATTCATGCCCAACGGCACAGCTACGGAAAATTTTCACCGACAACACAACAATATTAGAACATCAAAATAATAAACAAAAACTTCAGATTCTCGAAGCATTACATATCAGAAACCTGCAGCCAACACTTAATAGAATTAATTTTCAAACCAGTGCTAATGTACTTAAATGTCTTTAGCTACTGGCACTAAATATAGAATCACATTCAAAAACAAACGCCAAAAACCTTCAACGGCAAAGACGCCCTTACACAGTTGTAATATGCTAAAACAAAAGTTACATCACTTTTGTAGTAGATCCTCCCCTGATGATGGCCCAAAGTCGGGCAGAAAGTACTAGGGATACATGCAACTATGGACAATACATAAATCAATTCCCCCAGAATACAATAAAAGTAATACGGGAATTCGAACGGATCCAAAAGAAAATATGTAGACATAAAATGTCTATTATGTTTAATGAAATTTGCATTAACGAAGAAATGCTGCCTAAATATACATATATATATATATATATATATATATATATATATATATATATATATATATATATATATATATATATTTCTTTTTTCTTTCTATATATATATATATATGGAAAAAAAGAAACAGAAATAGTGAATAGGTATGTAAAAATAAATTCATTAAAGTTACTTTAGCAAAAAGCAACCATGATATTGTGGTGTATTCAGTGGTGATTGATTTCATCATTAATGGCCTGTAAGAACTGCTGCACTACTATAAATGCTACTCACACAGACACTCACACACATAAACGTAAATAAATGAACAGATAATATAAAAACAAAAAAGGTTAGTAGTAAGATAAAACGATTTTATCTCTACATATAATAAGATAAATTTAATGACAAGGAAAAAGAATGCTAAAAGGACAATATAACTGATTCATCTAAAATACGCAATGATTGACATTCAAATCTTTGGTAGGGATGAATAATTGTTGGATACGGTAAACGAAGAGGAATACAGAAAGATTAAATTTGAGTAGAACGCTTTCAAAAGACAGGAACAGATTTGCCAAATTAATCGATATATTGATCACTCGTTGGATTATTTAAAGAGAATGGGAGCACACACGCACACACATACACACACATATATGTATATATATACACAAACACTCACACACGCGTTTTGGGTCACCTTTCACAAGCTTTTCTCAATAATTTTTTGGAATTTCGGCACATTTCTCCTGATAAAAGTGTTGTATCTGTCAAGTTTGTTGAACTTGTTTGCATACCCTTTTTTTTTTAGTTCTGTCTATATATTTTTATTAGATCAGAACTTTTGATCAACCCTTCCATATCTTGATTTTATTCTTTTATTGTTTAGGGGAGAATGTCCATTTGGAAGATCCATTTGTAACCAAACTTGAACTTTCTGGATGATGTTTTGAGATTCTACTTCGATATATCTACAAAGCAGAGCATCCCCCATGATGTTGCCACACTCGTTTTTCACGTTTGTGATGTTTTTTTTTTTCGGCTTTCAAGTCACACACCTTTTCTTTCAAACAAAAGGGTAGTCATTATAGTCAAACAGTTAAGTATTTGTTTCATTTGAGCAGAGGATATGTCTGGAAAAACTAAGAACTATAACAGCCTTTTATAGCAGTTTTGCAACAGTACCTTTCTTCCTTGCTGAACAATCTTTCAGGCTATGTTGACATGATATTTGTTTTATTATAGATATTGATACTTTTGTTCATGTTTTCTTCAGCATATTCATAAGGTACTTTTCTGTTGTTCTGCAATAGATTTTTGCATGAAAATATGTTCATCTCATTCTTGAGCAGAAGAACGAATACATATTCCCATGGTATACTTGATCACTATAATTAGTACAGATGAACGTAATACCTTACAAGCTTTTTGATATTGATCCCAACATGAACTAGACTTATGGGGGTTCAGAATTTTTGAGTTATAAGCCAAGTTTTTAAGCATTTTTCCATCATGTCAAGCAAAGAACAACCAAGTTTGCAAATTGGTCTTAAAATATATCAACGGCAATAACTTCAGTTGACTCATAATATCAGTTAGCTTATCAGAAACTTCTGCAGCAAATGAATAATTTTCTGGAATATCCTGAATTGTTTGCTGGTAGTATATGTAAATATGTATCTTAGTATTTGTAAATATCTGACTCATTGAGAACGCGATTAAAGAAATAAAAGCTGAACCAAATAATTGTCTTGAAATAAATAATAACCCTGACATTTTTAAAATAAGGCAATGATGATGAGACAGAATCTTCATAAGGATTAAATGTCATAAATTGTAAAAAAAACTGGGTTTAGCGTTTTAGCTATGTGTACGCAAGAATCTGACTATATATATATATATATATATATACTATCACAATCCTTACAGGTAGAAACGTATTAACTGTATTGAATGTATAAATGTATCAACTCCGAAAGTTCCATAAACAATTTCATCAACGATCAGCACTCGAATGTTGATGATTTTTCGATTGATCGAGAAAAGCATTCCCAAGTTATACTTGAACACAAATTAATGTGGCTAGAAAGATTAACAAAGTAAGGTAGAGAAGAGATTGTATATGTGTCCAATCTATAAAATACCCTTTATTAGGGCCACAGAAACTACTGTTTATAAGTACTTAAACAAGAATGAAATCAGTTTGTATTGTTTGAATTGAAGAAACTAACAAAGATTTTGAGCAATATGTTGACAAATTTTCCAAGTACCAATAGGAATTCACCTTTTCAATCTTGATCGATTCTGAACAAGATTTTAGATGAACAGAAATGTTTTTCTCCTTTACCAATAAAAAACAACAACCTTAAAACATAACTCAGTACCTTATACTGTTGATAGCAATTAAATGTAGTTCTTGCATAATGTTTCTGTTTTTGAATCTCAAAACTAAGCAATTAGAAGTAAATACATGAAACAACTATTGTATTTAATATACAAATAAAAACATGAAGTATATAATAAAGGTTTTAGACTCTCGACAAAGCAGGCACGTGGACTTCATACAGCCGCAGGGACTCTGCACACACACACACACACACACACACACACACACACACACACACACATGTATATCAATTGATAGAGAGATTGTTTGAGAGCTGAATTTTCTACAGAAGTATAAATATAAAAGAGCCCAGTCAGCCGATTGCATCTCTGCAGAGGATTAGGATCCTCCGCCCAACGAGTGTCCTGGATATGAGACTAAACTGCATCTAATGATGAGGGTCCAGTCCCAAAGCTTTGGGGAATGCCTGTCATTACTCCCAGGTCCACTCTGACCTGGAGTGATAGCACCTTTAAGGGACCCATCTATGGGGATCAAATAAAACTGTTTAATCATTTACTATACTGGAAACCATTTAAGTGTGAGCAAATGAATAATTGATATTAGATTGAATCATTAGTATTTGATAATAATGTCAAAACCATTTAACTGCGTCAGATGGAAGTATTAGTGTTAGGTTCGGTTTGGTTTCTTTGTTTAATGGCATATCAACTCTTTTTAGGTTATTTAATGCCAAAGCCATTCTCCTAGAAGAACAGTAGTGGTACTATTTAACCCATAGCTGGGAAGATAAGGGGGTTCATACCTTTCCCCAGGGTATTTGCCCGAAAGTGAACGTAATAGCGCGACTGGAGTACGAACTCGCGTACTACGATTCCGCAGACCATCGCTTTAACCATGACACCGTATTAGTGTTAGTTAGCAATACTTGAATCCATTTGATTGTGTGCAAACAAATGAGATCTAGCTCGTTTAAAAATAATATTTTGGCATTAAATAACCACCGAGGGTTGATATTCCATTAATCCAAATGATCTAACCTAACCAGAAATGTAAGAATTCGCATACAAGTTTCAATAGACCAAAATATAGGAAAAAGGTAAAATTATTCTTACAAAAACGAAGCTCATTCATTTCTAGTTTGTCATCTAAAAGCTATATAGTTGGTAGTGGGCGTCAACTTTCTTTCGATTTCAAGATTGTACACTGAATTGAACATCAACGCAGAAGGGGTGAACCTTGAAATAAATATCGTGCAGCCTTTGACTGGAATTCAGTCATAATCGATAATGTTGAAATAGAATTCCATATATATCTTGTCAAAAAGAACAGGAAAAATTATATAAATATCAGCAAGTAATCGAACATATCGATTTTGTCGATTAGCATTGTTCTACAATCTATTATTCAATTAGCATATTTAAATGTAATTTTGGGAATAAATGGCTAGACATACATACGCACACATGCATATATAAGTAACTATATCCGTATTTGTAATTGTATATATAATTTTGTATTATTTTCATGTCTTAGTTCATTCATTGCTCTCACTCTCTCTTTCTCTCCCTCTTTCTTATATATATATATATATATGTGTGTGTGTGTGTGTATGTATACACACACACCACACACACACACACACACACATATATATATATATATATATATATATACACACATTTGTATATGGGTGTGTGTAGATGTGTATATGTGTGTGAGTTTCCCGGGAAAGATTTAGATTAAAGTAAATGTAGATCAACTAGCTAAATTTATGATAACATTCAATATATTATTCCAAATTTTGAGAAGTATAAGAATACAGACTATCTAATCTATTTACGCAATGTCAGATAAGGAACATACACACACATACACACACATACAAACGCACATACATGTACATACACAAAATTAGAGATAAATCTACGCACAACACGCGCACGCACATTCACATGTATACAATAAAGTTGATTTTAAAAGCACAAGCTGACATCGTGCTGATAGCACGGATTCACTTGACTTTTTTTCGTCATCCGTCTCTTTCATCCATCGTACTTGACAGGTCCACTAGATGGTATTCAGAGTCCTCACAGAGCTGATAAATTTAGGTTTTTCTTGGTTGGCAAACCCTAGTGTGTCCACATGTGGAAGCCTACAAGAAAACTTCGCTTATGAATTCACCCATGCTTTTTCAGCATAACCCATCATGTCTTTTACGTTTTACTAAGATTTTTTGTGTGATGGGAGGTAAGTGGCCGTACAAGTTTAGTTTTGTATGGCACCACTTTCAGGATTTGCGCAAAACACCACGCAGCATCCTTGTGTTGTTCCCAGTACACGTTTTCTCCAAGTGCTTCGTCAAGGTCCTAATGGTGCAGCCGTACAATAGTATTGACACGGCTACCGCTTGGACGAATTCCTGTTTCATTTTTCAAAGAAGTCAAATTTCTATATGGTCGATAATTTATTGACCGCAGTCCATAATTTTATTATAAGTATATTTGACACCAATTTCAATAGAAGAGATATTGCTGCTGAGGTATGTGAAATCGTCCATTAATTAAAACTTTTTTAACAAAAACACATGAATTCTGTTTTATTAGAGTTAACGTTGAAATCAATGCCTCCTGCTGTCGCAAATGTATTTGCGAGAAGTGCTAGTGTTGAATATTGATCGGAAGATTCTTTTGACAAGCCGCATAAGTTGCGTGGTTGTCATAACATGATATATACCTGTTTCCTCAGCGGGAGTGCCACGGAAGTTGTGTGGTTGGCATGTTAGACTGGAAACGTATCCACATACAACGCGTAGACAGATGGTGTGACCACGAGGAATGCGTGAGTATCCACAATATTATATAAACCAAGGAAGATTTCGATGGGGACAACGAAGAAGTCTGGCAGAAAAACTGCAAGATGTTACACCGCTCTAGGCGCACGCCTAGCGCCAGATTGCCCATGGTTGAGAAGTAGGAGGAAGTCTGAGCTGTACGAGACTCGCTAAAGTCAAGAAGTGAGTTGAATCTAACACGATTCAGTGCCTTGAGATAGTGCCTGATTCACGAAAGCAGGGAAGCAAGGAGAAACTAAGATGATTTGATGCCATGAGATGGCCCTGTACCTGTCTTGTGAAAGCAGAACGAAGAAGAAGGGGTTCCTTGAAGATTAGTATATCGCCCTGTGCTAATGTACCTTCGGCGAAAATGTTGAAGAAGTCGGTGTCGCCATCAAGTGAGAATCATCGTTTTTATAAAGCATCATTACAGTTCATTGAGATAGGCTCTAGGCTTAAAGTATTTGCTCCATTTCCCTCTGTGCATGGAATCAAATGTCTTAGAGAAATCTACAAACAGTGTTGCTTCGAGACTCTTTGCACGGTACTCTTTTGATGATTCAGCCAATAGTTAGAATGTTAGTTGTGAAATCGATTTTTCCGAAAGATTTTTCTCAACTTTAAGTAATATACCCAAGAAGAGGAAGATACGACCCTTTACCGATTTCTATTCTGTGTTTTGTGTATACACAGCATTGTATAATCGAATAAGTATGTCATTTGAAGTTCCTTGTCTTCCATTCTTAAAGAGGTGTGTTAAGTTCTTTCTCCGTAAAGTGTCCCAATTTGATGTCTTGTTGGATCTTCATATTTTTCCGTAGCGTTATCTGTGATTTCGGAGCGTTTATAAGCAGATTCTTGAAATGATTCTCCATATTTGAAGTCTTTTTCTTGGATGGTTACTTTAAGTTTTGCTCTTGAGGTGCATTTCATTTCACTAACTTAATCTACCATGCTAACTGTGATCGTTTGTTCTACAGAATTTCAGATTTTACCTGTCTGACTTTGAATGTACTCGGTTTTTTGTTTCGCGCGCACGCGTGCGTATGTGTGTGTGTGTTTTAGTTCTCTCTTGGCTTTCTTAGGTTTCTGCGTATTGGCGTTTGTTTATTTTATTAAGAAATGATTCTTTTTTATGTTATCTCGTTTTTACATATATGCTTTCTCTCCTCTGTCAATCTATCTATCTATCTATCTATCATGCAGAAGTACCCGGTCTTTGACCGGCCTAAGAGGATAATAGGAATACATGTTAATGAGATAGAAAGCTGGTAGAGAGGAGTAAGCCAACAAATAAAAATGTGTTCTTATTTGTTATTGAAATATTTCACCTATTCAAATGAAACTTATTCTTTTATTTTTTGTTTAATTGCTTTTCTTTAAAAAATCTTTTTAATTTACATCTAAAATAATATATAAATATATGTAACCCTATACTTGCGAAAGTTTTCAAACATTTTCATTTTTTCCCGTTTTTTGTTTTATTTTAAGTTTCGAATAAATTTCTTTTTTTCAAAATTAGTCCTCAGTTACAGAACAATTTTTAGTTAATAATTTTCTAAAACGCGGAAAAAGTTTTGATTCAAATTTTTATTTACCCTCTGAAAATTTAACGATAAAAAATTCTAAGAATTCGCGTGTTAAAATATTCTTTTATTTTAGGATTTTTTTATATTTAGAATATTCTAAAGATGTAATCCTAATTTGTTCAAAAGGTACCCGTTGGGTTGAAACATTTTTATGAGTATTTCTAGTTCCTCCAAAAATTAAAAAAAATTGTTTTACAGTTTGTACGGTATTACATCACAAACATTTTCGAAAAAGGATTAAATTCCAATTTTATCAACGGAATCCGTGTGAAATTTCAACATTGTGTGGCTTAAGGAGAGCTGAAGAGCTGAAGAACTGAAGAGATCCTCTTTTTTGTACTTATTAATGAAGAACTGTGAATAGTTCGAGAAATCAATTGATTTTTAATAATTGAATTATATCATTCAATCAGTAAAAACCAAATCTTACCATAAAAATATTAAAGGGTATGCGCGATTTTAATGCTCAGTGACATCAATTTTCTGAGTTACAAGTCGACATGTACATGCCAAAACAAATGCGATTCCCTTATATATATATATATATATATATATATATATGTGTGTGTGTGTGTGTGTGTGTGTGGGTGTGTGTGTGTGTGTGTATAAGTGTGTGTGTGTCTGTGTGTCTGTGTGTGTGTGTGTGTTTATAAGTATATGTATATGCCAACTCAAAACATAAGCCTAAGCAAACAATTGAGTAAAAATGAAACTTAAATAACGGATCAAAGGTTGTCATTTGTTTTATACTCAAAAAGGATTAACAAAAGCAAAGCTGAGGCAAATAATTTTGTGCACCTGATTTTTATACTTTATTTGTGTTAACTATGTCTCCTGTCGCACATTAATCAAAAGGGATGCATTCATTTTAGGATAAAAATAATCTTTATAAATCGTAAATCAAAACTAAACGTTTCAAATGCTATCTAATGGAATCGCCACCAAAAAACAGAAACTAATATCCCCATCATATATTAAAGTTAAATTCATTAAGGTATATACACAAATATATCTGTGTGTGTTATATTCCCAAGAAAAGCATACATATTAAATGATATGTCTATATACGAGGATCGTTAAATAAGTTTTCAGACTTTTTTCGTATGTGCAGTTTTATTGATAGTACATACATGAAACTCTAGTCCCCTTCGAAGTACTCTCCTCCGGCTGCGATGCACCTGTTCTGCCGTTCCAACACCTTCTGGAAGGCCCCATGGAAGTCTTCTTGTGTGAGCATGTCAATGACCTTCGTCACAGCCTCTTTTATCTCCTCACTTGTCTCATAACGACAGCCTCTGAGCTCAGGGAATAACCAAAAGTCACAGGGAGCAAGGTCTGGACAATAGAGAGGGGGACGAACTGTCTTGATGCCCATCTTGGTTAAATAGTCTGTGACAAGGATGGAGCTGTGGACTGGTGCATTGTCCTGACACGATTTGAAGAGTGCTGGCCTCTTCCGACGGAATCTCTTCCTGAAATCCCTTAAAACCTCAATATAGTAACCCTAAAGCTAACCCTTTGGCCAATCAACTCTTGTGTATTGACTTCCTTACTCCTCTTACATTTCTCATCATCCCTCACAGACTCACTCCGTGACTTCCTTGAATCTCTTATGCCACTCAAAAGCTGATGCTCGATTCATGCAAGATGGTCAAAAAGCAGTCTGAAGCATTCCCTACGTTTCTGTAGCATTTTTTCCCAGTTTAAAACAGAATTTTATTGCATATCGTTCTTCTAAAGTGTCCTGACGTCCAGATTGCATTTTTGAAATTAACCAGCTGTGACAATCAGGGTGTATTCCAATTGTTGTTGTAGCTGTTCATTTGAACCTGAAATCATAAAAGTTGGTCAGTCATCTCATAAGCATCGTGAATTTTCAAGAGTCTTCGAAAATTTTAAATGCCTGTACAGAAAAAGTCTGGAAACTTATTGAATGCATTTGTAGGTATGTTCTGTAAAAGGTTTTAGCTAAATATGCATTTTTTTTTTTCGTTTAAAGGTATATTAACTTTTGAGGATTATTGAAGGCCAAAGCTGTCTTTGAAGAAGAACTGCCATGATACTACTTAATTGGGGATAAGGAGGTGCATATCTTTCCAAAGGGTATTAATCCGAAAGCGAACGCAAATAGCGCGACTGAAGTTTGAACTCGTCTACTTCGAGGCTGTAGTCCAGCGATTTAGCCATTATGCCACGAGGAAATCCTCCAACAAATACGCCTATATGCCAAAACCAATATATGTTTTTGATGAATAATGCCACTATTGAAGGTGACTTATAAACAATGCTCACTTATTTTTCCTTTCTTCGTATTTCAAGAATGTCTCTTGTTAGATCAAAATTAGATTTCCTGTAGAACAAACAGAAACTCAACGTAGAACTATCTCTTGGAAAAGTATCAGCTTACTCAAATAGCGTGAATGGCATCGTATAATTTTTTTTTCCTCTAGAACATTCTTCTATTCATTGCAATTAATAATGAAAATTCATTTTCTTTGTATTATTATTCATTATACAACATAATAAAGAAACAATTTTAACATTTATCAAAAAATTATTATTTGATTATATATATATATATATATATATATATATATATATACATGAACACACATGCACACATCTATCTATCTACGAGATGCATACGATAAGTTTCCAGACTTTTTTTGTATGAGCACTTTTATTGATAGTACACACATGATACTCTAGTCTCCTTCGAAGTAGTCTCCTCCGGCTGCAATGCACCTGTTCTGCCGTTCCAACACCTTCTGGAAGGCCCCATGGAAGTCCTCTTGTGTGAGCATGTCAATGACCTTCGTCACAGCCTCTTTCATCTCCTCAATTGTCTCATAACGACAGCCTCTGAGCTCAGGGAATAACCAAAAGTCATAGGGACCAACTTCTGGACTATAGGGACGGTGACGAACTGTCTTGATGCCCATCTTGGTTAAATAGTCTGTGACAAGGATGAAGCTGTGGACTGGTGTATTATCCTGGTGGAAATGCCACTGACACGATTTGAAGAGTGCTGGCCTCTTCCGGTGGAATCTCTTCCTGAACTCCCTTAAAACCTCAACATAGTAACCCTAACCCAAATCCTTTGGCCAATCAACTCTTGTGTATTGGCTTCCTTACTCCTCCCACACCATTCTGGACGTCAGGACACTTTAGAAGAACGATATGAAATAAAACTCGGTTTTAAACTTGGAAAAAATGCTACAGAAACGTAGGGAATGCTTCAGACTGCTTTTCGACCATCTTGCATGAATCGAGCATCAGCTTTTGAGTGGCATAAGAGATTCAAGGAAGGCACGGAGTCTGTGAGGGATGATGAGAAATGTAAGAGGAGTAAGGAAGTCAATACACAAGAGTTGATTGGCCAAAGGGTTAGCTTTAGGGTTACTATGTTGAGGTTTTAAGAAAGTTCAGGAAGAGATTCCGTCGGAAGGGGCCAGCTCTCTTCAAATCGTGTCAGGACAATGCACCAGTCCACAGCTCCATCCTTGTCACAGACTATTTAACCAAGATGGGCATCAAGACAGTTCGTCCCCCTCTCTATTGTCCAGACCTTGCTCCCTGTGACTTTTGGTTATTCCCTGAGCTCAGAGGCTGTCGTTATGAGACAACTGAGGAGACGAAAGAGGCTGTGACGAAGGTCATTGACACGCTCACACAAGAGGACTTCCATGGGGCCTTTGAGGAGTTGTTGTAACGGTAGAACAAGTGAATTGCAGCCGGAGGAGAGTACTTCGAAGGGGACTAGAGTTTCATGTATGTACTATCAATAAAAGTGCCCATACGAAAAAAGTCTGGAAACTTATTTAATGATCCTCGTATATATATATATATATATATATATATATATATATATATATATATATATGAGAAAGAAGGAAGGCAGTATGGAAAATGAAATTGGAATTTATGTTTAAAATGATAAAATCGTCAGAACTAATTAGCTTTTTTCTTCTGTAAGAAGAAAAAATCTTTTTGAAATAGTAAATTCATTGTGATGATGATGATGATGATGATATTTCAATTGCGAAATATATTAATCTGATTTTCGTACTGTTTTCCTTTTATCTTATAACGTTGTATTTCTCTTTACACCTTAGCCATATGTATGTATGTATGTGTGTATGTATGAACCCTTTGTTCTCTTTTCAAGGTTCACGACGGTACCGAAATTTCTGGAATAGCTATGCATGTATGTTTGCATGTCTGTGTATGCCATGTATATATGAATGTACGCACATCTATCTTAACATAATATTGCAAGTCTTTTCTGTATCAGAACTTAGGAGAACACTTTTAATTTATTTACGTGTCATGGAAAAGGCCATTTTCTTTGTGGCGAATATTGATCTTCCTTCTTGTCTGTGGTAAATTGACGCCTATCCCAAATCTTACGGTGTCTTAAACGTTATTGCATCTTTACTTGGAATGTTACACTTATTCCCGGTATCCTGACAAATCAGACTTTGTAACAACTTAAGACGAATACGGACTGCATCTTCAGACCGGAAAGAAAATGAAAGAAACAAGATGAAGACGTGTAGGAGGAAGATTTGTTCTCTTATTATCATTTTTTAATCAGTTATGTATATAAAAATTAAAAAGAAAAATACTGAACACTTTTTCACTTCAGTGAGACGATTGAATTGTGAGTTGAATAATAGAATAGAAATAAATTTATCTTTAATATTACAAATCTGAAAAAGTACTTGACTGCTTACTTTTCATCTTTTTAAATCCAATTTCCTCCATTTTTCAGAGAATAAATTAGATATTTATTATTACTAAAACAAAAAGTATAGATAACAGCAGTCATTGGGGAAAAAACACAAAATAGACAGTGACAACAATACTACAAAAATGATGTAACATTAGTATATTTGATCAAATAATCAAAAGATAATTCCATATCGACTAAGGAAATTGCATGAAACGCTTTTTTCCTTAATAAACAAAAACAATGCTTTTATAAGCAGGATTTTGCTTAAATAAAATAACCACTTATGAAAATTCTTAAGACAAATCAGATTATTTTCCAAATGCTGCATAAAGAAAATAAAATTTTATTTTTCGACTTATAATATTCATTGAATGATGATTATTGTGTTTGACTAAAATTCAAATTTTCATGAGCTTGAAATTTGTCTCGGGAATCGTAAACATAACTATCTTCATTGTGATATGTGTGAAACAGTCTATAAATAAATGATGCTCACATTAGTTCTTTATGACGATTTCGGTAAACACACACACACGTATACAGTATACACCCACACATAAACATACACGCACACACACACATGTATACTGTATACACAGACACAGACAGACAGACACACACACACATACATACTTGGTGGATTCAATAAGTTTCCAGACTTTTTTGTTCAGCCATTTAAAATTGTCGTAGACTCTTGAAAATTCAGTATGTTATTGCTATACATCTTATGAGATAACTGACCAACTTTTATGATTTCAGTTCCTCGTGTGTATATATATATATATATATATATATATATATATATATATATATATATATATGAATGAGTATGTATACACACAAATTTTAAATGTTCTGATTAAAGTAACAGTTTACGTCGGGTAAAAAGTAAAGACTTGGATCGCAACTGGTTATATGACAGTAAAACCAAATTAAATTAAAAATTAAAAACATTGCATAAAACTGCAAGTGAGTTGGTAAGTATTTTTGTGTCGGTTTCAAGGAATACGATCTTGGTGGAAAATTTCACAGTTTTACATAGATTAAAAAAAAAATAAAGTGATTTTTACATTGTTTTTTTCTTGTTGTCCCGAAAATTTTGCTAGGCAATAATACTGGGCAATTATTTTGTATTTAGCAGCCCGAAGAACGACCTAAAAAACAAATTAGTGATGTTTAACTAAATGTGAATTTTAGCTCGATACAAGATTAACTTATTTGTTGAAATATGAATTCTATATATTTGAATCTGGGTATTAACGTGGCTTTATTGTCTCGGGAATCGTAAACATAATAAACACACTCAATGAGGAAATTTACGTTAAAACAGTTCCTGGTAGACGAATTTTTTTGCCCCCCCCCAAAAAAAACTTGCAACTCAGTGAAGAAAGCATTTTCTTTAACTGTATGGGATATGTAAAACTTTTTTATTGCATAAAAAACATGATATCATCTTGGCTGTTCAAATTTCGGAATCTTGCAAAGGTTTATCGAGTAAAATAAAAAGATTACAAATTGGGGAAATGTTCTCTCAAATGATAATGAGTTGATATTAATTTGACTTGAACGCATGTTGAAATTCAACAAAAATTTACTATATATATATATATATATATACATATATATATATATATATATATATATATATATATATATATGGTGGATGCTCTTTGTAAACACCAGGAAATATCTTTGTAGACAGCAGGAGATGCCTTTTCCGTATCTTTTAAATTCGATGTCTGGTGAACAAGTATCTGATGCTTAGGTGAAATTAAAAAGCTAAATGATAAAGATTATCAACCCACGAAACGAGATAAATAAGCTTCACAAGCGTAAAATGAACACATATTTAACATTGATATTTTCTGTAAAATTCTCGCCATGAAAAGAAAAGCATCTTTCTGTTTAATGCATAAAACATGTGGACAGGAATTTTTCTGTGTTAGGATTCTTCGGTATAGTTGTCTCTTTGTTTATATATTTGCTACAAATTCCTCAGCAGACATGGTACAGTGCCACTTGTCTGTGTTCTTGCTTGTTTATGCAAACTCTAATGCACATACGTGTCGAATAATAATAATAATAATGATAATAATAATAATAGAAGAAGAAGAAGAAGAAGAAGAAGAAGAAGAAGAAGAAGAAGAAGAAGAAGAAGAAGAAGTTATGCACATACGCTTTGACTTTTACTTACGTTATGCATTTACACATAGGAGCACATACATGTAGTCTCACAGTCAGTCAAATACGGATCTGATTTATTGTCAGCTAGCCTGGTATTTGATATTTGAATAGCGAACTACATAGAGTTTTTAATTGAAAATATCTAAATGTCTGAATATTTGAAAAGTTTCATATGCTAACAACACACACACACACACGCACACACACACACACACACACACACACACACACACACACACACACACACACACACACACACACACACACACATATATATATATATATATATATGAGTGTGTGAATGTGTATGTTGTTACGTATACTTGTGATGCTTCACATAGTAGCAGCCAGCAGACACTAGTGGAGAGGAGTAGTAGGGGGTTGTTAACTGGAAGCCTCTGTTGTAAAAAGAATGCGATCCCTTTTGCCTACCGGGGTGAACTGTAAGGCGGGGGCGGGATAGTTTGAAATGGGACAAGCGGACAGAAGACGTGCTGGCGTGAAGAGTTGGAAACAGAAATGTAACATGAACAGTTGAAAAGAAACATGCCGCATCGGTAGTTGGGAAGAAAAGGCACGGCCATGTCCGGAAAATAAACAACAGAACATAATCTTCTATCATGTCTATATCGTGTATTCCTATGAAACAACGTTTTTCACATAAGTCCAATCCGTATATCTTGAACTTTATTATGCTTTTACATTATTTTGTTAATTGAATTCTTATGGAATAAAAGTATTTTATATTTTGTTGAAACTGCCGTTGTGCTTTTTTTTGCTGGTCATTCTGATACTTTGTTTCCGTGCAATATTTCCTAAACCTGATATCTATACATTATTATTATTATTATTATTATTATTATTATTATTATTATTATTATTCGTGAAATATCCCAACAAGCCAACTCCGGAAATGGGACAAGTAATACATTTTTATTCGTTTACGTACTCTTTGACGTTGTACCCGGGACAAGGAATACCAAAATATCGAGACAATCGTCCGGATACGGGAGAGGAACTGAACAAATATGGTTGCTATCGTCTAGGACGGAACAGTGTGCGTGTGTATATGTAGTAAGGGGTTGTGCACGCGCGTGCGTGTGTGTGTAGGAGTTCTCGGGCATGTGCGTGTGTCTGTATCTGTGCGCGTGGGTCTATATGCTACGTAACTAATCCAGTTTTCGTCGCTTCTTTTATAGCATATCAACTATTTTGAAAATATTTAAAAAAAAAACTTATAAGAAATCTTTTCTTCACAAAAACATTTCTCCTGACAATGACCGAAGTTCAAAGCAAATAGAAAAGAAAATTTTCTATTTGTCTTTTCACTTTTCTTAATCTCTCTTCCCTTCTCTCTCCCTTTATGTATATATATATTTTTTTTTTTTTCATATTTAATGTATAAACATACGCTGGTATACAAACATTAAATGTGATTGATAATGACACGCAAACTTTTATTAAAGACACCAGATGTAAGTATCTACGTTGGACAAGCTGTACAAAATTAATGTCGCTGCTGGTTATTTTGGAATCTTTGTTGTCAATTAAAAATTTACACCGAACTGTTACAAACGGAAATTGTTGATATAAAGAAAAAAATCCCCAATTATATATTTATATTGTCTTATCAAATTTATATTGCTTGGTATATATTGTGTTTTTTTTTTTCGGTAGATGTTATTACTTACATTGTGAGGTACTTTAAAGACTTTTCAACATTTTTGTTTTTTCTGAGTAATAATGCTGTATAATCATTTCATATCTCTAGCTTAAAGAACCACCTATAAATTAGTAATGTTTAATTACATATTAATAATCATCTTAGTAATTTAAGTTGGATTTATTTATGATTAGTTATAGTTTTCTGCTGATTATTGCTTGTTATTTATGAACGCTTCTCCAAGAGAACTCCCCTTTTCTTATAAATACTTAAAAACCATATTTTGTGTCCAATAAGTATGCATAACAAATTTAGTAGCTCTCTATCAAACAATTGTAGAAGACAGACGAACAAATTCTTCTCAATGATTTAATGACAATGGTCTGACACCAAAAATCTCCGAAAACACAAAGATTTAGGAGACACGGATGGGATTTAGAGGCAAGAGCAATATGCCCATGTTTTAATGGTAATGTCAAACGTGAGCTGATTTCAAACAATTTGATCATACTTCGATTCTCTCCTTCCTCCCAGCACCCATTCATTTCACCGAAGAAGAATAGCAACCGACAACCAATAAAGTCAATTAAACAAAATTGAACTAATTCTAAAATAGCAGACAATAAACTAAAAACAAAACAAAACAGTGAAACAGTTATTGACTAAGAAAATGCGTTTACATTTCTAAAAACACCGTGCATGCAACATGGACATCTCCCACTCCTATACCTCCATATTTTCACTCTAAATCCTCAATTTATTCTCCTTTTCGTTTTTAATAGCTCTTGTTGGTTTAATAGTGCATCAAGGCTTTGTTTATGCATTTAGAGTTTTAGTACTATGACACAAGTAGAAATCATTATAAAATTCCAACCACCCAAATATAGTTTGGGAATTTTAGAAATTCTTCAAGGATGGGAAATGTTTTCACTGCGTAGTTATATGCACATGTTGAAGAAAATCACACATTTCATGAGCGGAAATATTATTAATTTATTAATATTTTAATTAAATATAAAAGAGACATTAATGATTAAGAGGATTTCTTTTTCATTATAAAACCTAAAAATCTGTTTTGCATTGAAGACGCAAGATTTTCTAAGGTTTTAAGCAGAATTTCACTTGAGAGCTGCATATATACATCATGAAAAGATTTCTCTCAATTTATCAAAATCTGGAGAATTTGAAGGCTTGTCCAGAACTATGATACCTTTACATTTTAACCCTTCTTTAGTAAAGTTAGCCTTATCCTGTGAAAATATTAAATTTCTCCCATAATAATGGTTAGAAAACAGGACAAAACTTTTTTCATTGTTTTCATTGTTTTCTCTCACTGTCGATGGAACTTTATCTTTGACAGAGAAAAAAAACTTTCGACAACATTATAAATCTTCACTTAAATGAAAGTTTGGAAAATAATGCAAATTGCATTGTATTCCATCAGAACCATTTAAACTTAGTCCTCTCGATGCACTTTTTGGGAGCCTCAGTCAAAGTGTAGGAACAACTTTCTTGACTGCAGTCACAGACATGGTCGATTCCTTGTTGAATTCAGAGATATCTGAGAACACACATTTCCGATTTGTTCAAATAATTTCCTAGAGGCTATTTTTATATCTGTTCTATGTCAATATTCTTTTATATCTTTTATATCTATCAATATTCTTATTCATTTTATAATAAGTTAAACTTTTCATCTTTTCTTTTTTGGTAAAGCATTTCTCTCGCGCCAAATGACAACAGATGACTTTTCGAATCACTTAAAACAAAATTGAATTGCTCGAAAAGAATAAAAAGTTCAGGAAAAGACTAGAAAATATTTTTCCAATATGTATTATAATTATTTTCATCCTTGGAACGTGAGATTAAAAAACATTGCTGAAAAAATTGAATTCCTACTCTATCATTACATATTGTAATGAATTACGCTCTTTGACCGAAGAACCGCTAACAACCCCCCCCAAAAAAATCATTGAAAAAACGTAATAAATCTAACCATCCCAATAATTCAACCAATGATGTAAACCTGAACGATATGCATTTGAAACCAATTGATCAATCAATCTTTAACCAATATTTGAACATTTATTAACAAGATATGTGCGTACATGTGTGTGTATGTATGTGTGTATGTTTGTGTGTTTGTTTTTTGTGTACTTTGCATTTGTATTCGAACAAATAAAACAGCCAAACATTCGTTGTTTTTATGATTTGTTGACAAAATAAATCATCGAAGTAAACATACCACACGGACTTTCAGAAATAAAATCAACAGACAACTAGGAAATTTAAAAAACCCAGAATAGTTCTCAATAGTCAGAAATTTAACCTTTTCTCTTCAAATAATTTTATGATGTTTAATTACTATATAGAAAATGTTACCTGTCAGATAAATCAACTGCTTCATATTCTGAAGGTATTGGAGATTTTATTTTGGTTTAATATCTTTAAACTTGGCTTTATCTTTGCTTTGTAAATCACTATACTCCTTCCCCATTCCCTTTATCCTGTTTGGTTCTGTTTGTTCGGGTTTTATGGCATATCAACCTTTGTAGGTTATTTAATGCCAAATCCATTTTTATACAAGTAATCAGTTATATTACAAATAATTCAGTTTAGCATAAGTACACAGTTTAATTGTTAAAAAAACATTTCTATGTCAAGCTTTTCCGATTAGTCAAACAGTTTTCTTTCATACAATTCAGTTTAGTATAAGTATAAGTATAGATTTTTGTTTACACACAGTTAAAAGTCAAAACTGTTCTATTCCCATCAATTCAGTTTTGCATATGCACAGTATCAATGTCAAAAACGGTTCTATTTCAAAGAATTCAGTTTAGCGTAAGTACGCAAGTTAAACGTCAAAACAATTCTATTTCGAGCAATTCAGTTCAGCATAAGTACGAAGCTTAGTTCTAATTAGTCCATAGATAGGACCCTATCAGGTGCTACCACTCCGGACCAGAGTGGACCTAGGGGCAATGGCAATGAAAGGGAACTCCACATTCCCTAAAGCTCTAGCATTACTGGAATCTCGCCATCAGATTGTTTAGTGCCATATCCAGGACACTCGTTAGGAGGGGGTTCTTACCCCTCTGCAAAGATGAAGTTGGTGTATTCTACAGCCCCAGCCAACTGGACAACTATTTAGTTCTATCTATTTTCTTACTTTACTTGTATATATCGCGTATTTTCATATGACATATACAAGAAAAGTATGAAAGATATTGAAAGTTATTTTCATAACATTCTGGGGATGTTAGGACTGACATCGAAATGAATAACAAATTCCCAACACCGAATTAAAACTTTATCAGCTATCTGTATGCTTTTCATCCATTTTCATTCTTCGTAAGATTACAATGTTAAACTAAAAAATATAATCATAATAAATATAAATACTCGACGTTAAGAACCATGACTTAATACTTTTGTTCTAGTGCAATTTAGATCTTGTAATATCGGCAATATATATATATATATATATATATATATATATATATATATATATATATATATATATATATATTTGGAAAACCTCAACAGACCGTCATTTTGCTATTATAAATTTATTTCAGCTGGCTACTTGATAAAAGCAGCCAACCTCTTCAGATAGCAGTCATATAATGGAGAGAGAAAATCACAACAATACTCTTATGAAAAACCTTCAAGAGGAGAGGAAAAAGATAAGAAAGAACCGGCTTACAATCTGACACCAACATAATGTGTTAAATCCGTATCGGCTTCTTATCTATATACGAGATTTTTTTCGATTAGCTGCTGGTATCATTTCACCAATTTAACCTATTCTTTTTTTAAGAAAGTCTACTTATTTGTTTACTTATAACTTTATCAAGGAAAGTGTGGAAGTAAATGTTATTACTAATATCAAACATTTCTTTTATTAAAAAGATTTTTTTTCATTTTTTATTTACGGTTAAAAATTAGTCTTTCCTTAATTAATGTATCCCTATTTTTATATTTATCTCTGAAAGCTCACTGTTTAATTACCTTTAAAAACTTTACTGTCATTATAATAATTAATCCTTGTTACAAATATCCCTAATCTCCAAATTAGAGACATTAAATACCATTACCATAAGCTAATTCATATTATTATTATTATTATTATTATTATTATTATTATTATTATTATTATTATTATTATTATTACGTCGGCATTTGAAAATTAGTTCATTACGGAAAGATGAAACTGAAGAGAATAAAAGTTTAAAGGGCAAATATTATAAATTTTCAAACGCTGACATAAAAACAGATTTAAACTCATGTGATAAAGGTTATGAATAGATAAATTGATTGGGATTACAATTGGAAAATGAAGGTTATAATATCAGAATTACTGTGGATACTGGAGGTAATAATATAATAATTATTACAATAATGTTTATGATATAAATTAGCTTAAAGGTAATCGTAGTTTTAAAAATGTTTCTAATTTAGAGATTAGGGATATTAGTATCAAGGATTAATTATTATGACAATAAAGTTTTTAAAGGTAATTAAACAGAGAAATAAAAATAAAAATAGCGATATATTAATTAAAGAAAGACAAATTTTTAACCATAAATAAGAAATGAAAAAATCCTAAAATCCTTTTAATAAAAGAAAAGTTTGACATTCGTAATAAAATTTATGTCCACGCTTTCTTTGATAAAGGTATAGATAAATAAATAAGTAGACGATCTTTTCTTAAAAAAGAATAGGTTAAATTTGTGAAATGCTACCAACTGCCAATCGAAAAAAATGTCGTAACCAATATGGATTTAACACATTAGGTTGGCGTCAGATTGTAAGCCGGTTCCTTTTGATCTTTTCCTCTCCTCTTGAAGGTTTTTCATAAGAGTATTGCTGTGATATTTTCTCTCTCCATTATGTTATTGCTATATGAAGAGGTTGGCTGCTTTTATCAAGTAGCCAGCTGAAATAAATTTACAATAGCAAAATGACGGTCTGTTGAGTTTTTCTTCCAATTCTATAATATATATATATATATATATATATATATATATATATATATATATATATATATATATATATATATATGTGTGTGTGTGTGTGTGTGTTTGTGATGAAGCTAGATATTCATGAAAGAGTGGAAAGATTTTGTGGGTTCAGTTTCCAGATATGCCTGCTTTAATTATAAACTCTTGAAGTCGTAGGTTTTACTCGGGATTGAACACCAATCACTGGCGTCGACCAAAAATATGAAACAATTTGATCCATCAAGCAATAAATATCTACATGCACATTGAAAATACCCATCAATAGACAACAGTTATGTATTCACCTCCAAGATTATCTGTCTTACCTTCGACGCCAAATTGCCAATGGAAAGGAGTCACGGCCAACCATGGCAATAACACCCAGGCTCCGAACGTAAGTCGTTTCATCTCTGTAAGTCACTTAGTAGAAGTAGTAGTAGAAGAAGTAGAGATCCTATTAATCAAAAATATAACAAATAAACATTTCAGAGATAATGAATAAAAGCTTCAACAGGATGGGGTAGTTGATCTCAATAAAGAAAGAATAAAATCATTAATTACAGCAGTTGTCAAATCAAAAAGGAAGAAGAAACTGAAGACAATAAGAATATAAAACTAATTGAAAGAGAAAACATTTCAGGTCATTTATTGCTCTATTTAACGATCTCTCATATTAAAGTGTGTAAAAAAGATAAGTCAACACTAGACTATTTGGGTATAGCAAAAGGATATGTTATTTTTTGTTTCCGAAAGAAAGTACATCGACATTGATAGTATTTTCGACTTCACAGTAAATAAATATTTCAAAGAAAGCCTATTGACAGATTTGTCGATCGAACACCCAGAAGGACTGTCACAGATGCCTGGTGGGCGAAGCTTGTTCTTCTACACTTATGAAAAGGATGACATTCTTGAATCTTAAGTAAGAACCCTTTCAAGTTTTGTGTTCATAAAACTATTCTGAATTTTTTTAACAAAATGATAAAGATTCAATCCAGCTAATTTGAAGGACATAAAGTTTGGTATTATGTTTATATTGTAAATCAAGCAAAACAGCAAGAAGTTTCAAAAGTTTTGGAATTTTCAAAAACTAATATACTAAAAACAGCTCAAGTTGTCTTTGATGATGATAGATGGACAAAAGTACAAAAATCAAAAACAAAAAACAAGACAAGAAAATAAAGAAATAAAAAAACAAAAAAAAACAAGACATACAAAAAAAATTGATGAATTATAAGATACCAGCAAAGTTCTAATAAAAATATCGGATCGGCTTAAGATTATAATATAGTATTTGTTCTCTTTGCCTTGATAAAAATGACACTTCCCATTACTTCGGACTCGAATTAGTGTGTTATATCTGTAACCAGAGAGATTTTCTACAATTTAAAGGAACAAAATGTAAAATATACAGACAAATTTTGATGGTATAAAATTTAATCTCAAAACTAAGAAAAACAAAACTTGAAAAGACCAATAAAATGCAAATTATTTTAATAGAAATTTTTTAAAAACGTTTGATTTATCGATGTAATATATTTCAAATTGTTAAGTGTACAGATAGGACACTTTGATCATATGGATATGACGGAAATGAACACTTTTATCTTTGGTAGGGATTACACATTCAATTCTCTGATCCTAGTAGAAGTTATGGATTGATGAACACATAAATAAATGGAAAGAAACAGAAAAAAATCAGAATATTCATAAATCATCGATTGCTATATTTATCGAATATATAAAACATACCATTTATGAGCTAGCATAACTGCCATTATTATTATTATTATTATTATTATTATTATTATTATTATTATTATTATTATTATTCACTCATTCTGTTGTTCACCGTGTTCTCAGTTTCGTGTCTGGTGGCTGTAATGAGTCCTTCGTGTTTTTGTATATAGTTTTCGAGTCGATGTATGGATGTGTCAACGCTGTCTTCAATGCTGGCAAGTCCTCTTCCTCCCTCTTTTCTAGATACATATAGTCTGTCAACGTCGTCTCTGGGATGCAGTGCCTTATGCATTGTCATTAGTTTTCTTGTCCTTTGGTCCATTTGTTTAAGTTCCTTTCGGGTCCACTTGAGAAAGGGTCCGGAATATCTAACGAGAGGTACAGCCCAAGTATTAATTCCTTTGATGAGGTTTCTGCTATTGAGTTTTGTCTCGAGTAGTTTTCTGGTTCTTCTGAGGTATTCTTTCTGGATTTTTTCTTTCATTTCTGCTTGTTTGATGGTGTCAGCCTCCAAGATGCCCAAGTATTTGTAGGTTTCGTTTTCTGCGAGTGATTTTATCTTATCCTTGTTTGGTAGTTCTATCCCGTCAGTTAGATGTCGTTTGCCACTTTTCATTACAAGCATTTTTCTATACCAAATTCCATTCCTATGTCCCGGCTGTATATTCTAACTGTGTGTGGGTTTCCAGTTCTTTTTCATTTTTTGCAAAAAGTTTGATGTCGTCCATGTACATTAAATGATTAACTTTTTCCTGTGATCTGCTGAGTTTATATCCGGCTGTGCATTTTCTGGGTATGTGGTTAAGTGGCATCATGGCAATTATAAATAGTAAGGGTGATAGATCACTGGATCTTTGCTTCAGCTAATTTTCTTCCTCCTGCTGTCATTTCGACTCTCCAGGTTTTCATAGTTTTGTCGATGAAGTTTATGACTTCGTCTGATATTTTGTACATTTTTAGGCTGTTTATTATCCAGCTATGTGGAACCATATCATATGCCTTCTTGTAGTCAATCCAGGCTATAGCTAGATTTTTCCGTCTTGTCTTGCTCTCATCTAGGATGTAGAGTAATTCTGCTGTGCCACTAGATCCTTTGCAGCATCTAGGATGTAGATCCTTTGCTCTCATCTAGGATGTAGAGTAATTCTGCTGTGCCACTAGATCCTTTGCAGCATCCTTTCTGTTCGTCAGGGAACAATCTGCGGCTTGTTAGAGAGTGGTAAATCTCTTCCCTTATTTGTGCTGTTAATATTTTCCACATCATTGGTAGGCAAGTTATGGGTCTGTAATAGTTAGGAGCGGTTCCTTTGTTTGGGTCCTTTTGTATCAATGTGGTCCTTCCTTTAGTCATCCACTCGGGTACGTGTGCTGTTTGTAGGCATTTGTTCATTTCTAGTACTAGTCTGTCGTGAATTGAGGTGGACTTCTTGAACCAGAAACCATGTATTCCATCATGGCCAGGCGTTTTCCAGTTTGATACCTTTTTAAGTGTTGTTCTGAGTAAATCAGTGTGTAATTCAGCTTTTGGGCCTTCTTCGAGTTGTTCTAATTCTCTTGTGATATGGTTTATCCATTCAGCCTTTTCATTATGTTGTTTTGGTTACCATATTTTAGTCCAGAACCGTTCTGTTTCTTTCGCATTCGGCTGTTGATGTGTTTTATTGTTATCCCCTCCCAATTGTTGATAGAATTTTCTTTCATTGTTCTGGAATGTCCTATTTTGTCTGTATTATTATTATTATTATTATTATTATTATTATTATTATTATTATTATTATTATTATTATTATTTCTACACAATTTTCTGCTTGATTACTAAAATTGAGTCATTATGTGGCTGACCATTCAAATACTGTACAAATAATATAAGTAGTCATATAGATATGTATTTTGAAACTGCAGATGTTGAAGTTGACTATCAGTCTCAGAGACTCTGAGGTAAATAAGTTATAAATAAGTCAGTAACCATGCAACTATACGGGTTTTGTAAAACCTTTTTGAGTAGGGATGTTTAGAATGTTTTTATGTGACCACATAAAGTTATTAAGACTGCGCCATTAGATGTGCTAATTACACCTCAATACAAAATTATCGATTCTATTTGCATATATCTTGGTATAAAAATATTAGAGGGCTTTGTGCATCAATCAAGACGAAACACGTGACCTCACGAAACGGCATAAATGAATTTATGACAGACAGACAAAAAATCTGATGAATCATAACACGGTACTGACATAGTTCCTATAAAAATGACTTGATTATTCATGCATCAGTTATTTTATACAAAAAAATGAGAACATACATCGGCGGATAAAAATAAAATAAGTACAAGAGAGAAAAGAAAATGAGTACAAGAGAGAAAAGAAAATGAGTACAAGAAAGAAAAGAAAATGTGTACAAGAGAGAAAAGAAAATTAGTACACGAAAGAAAAGAAAATGAGTACAAGAGAGAAAAGAAAATGAGTACAAGAGAAAAGAAAATGAGTACAAGAGAGAAAAGAAAATGAGTACAAGAGAAAAGAAAATGAGTACAAGAGAGAAAAGAAAATGAGTACAAGAAAGAAAAGAAAATGAGTACAAGAGAGAGAAAAAAATGAGTACAATAAAGAAAGGAAAATGAGTACAAGAGAGGGAAGAAAATGAGTACAAGAGAGAAAAGAAAATGAATACAAGAGAGGGAAGAAAATGAGTACAAGAAAGAAAAGAAAATGAGTACAAGAGAGAAAAGAAAATGAGCACAAGAAAGAAAAGAAAATGAGTACAAGAAAGAAAAGAAAAGAAAATGAGTACAAGAGAGAAAAGAAAATGAGTACAAGAAAGAAAAGAAAATGAGTACAAGAAAGAAAAGAAAATGAGTACAAGAGAGGAAATAAAATGGGTACAAGAAAGAAAAGAAAATGAGTACGAGAGAAAAGAAAATGAGTACTAGAGAGAAAAGAAAATGAGTACGAGAGAAAAGAAAATTAGTACAAGAGAGAAAAGAAAATGAGTACAAGAAAGAAAAGAAAATGAGTACAAGGGAGGAAAGAAAATGAGTACAAGAAAGAAAAGAAAATGAGTACGAGAGAAAAGAAAATGAGTACAAGAGAGAAAAGAAAATTAGTACAAGAGAGAAAAGAAAATGAGTACAAGAAAGAAAAGAAAATGAGTACAAAAGAGAAAAGAAAATGAGTACAAGAGAGAGAGATAACAATTTCTCGTTGGTTGATCTGTAAACTAACAAACCAACTAACACAAAAAGAATATCAAGAGTTTAGTGATGTGATCGAGTGAAGAAAATTCAAAGACAAAAAACCAAATAAATACAAAAGAAAAGTTTAAAATATAAATTGAAATCCAAAGGGTTAAAATATAAATGAATAAATAAATAAAAGGAAAAAGAAAAATTATCTTCCAAAATTTCATCTTTTATCCTCACACATCTAAAGAAAAATGAATAAAATAGAATAATTTAAACAGTTCAAATTTGTTCTCGGAAGGAGTTCCCATAGTGCTTTACTGCAACATCGTAGTATCACTTACTCTCCTTCTACAAGGGTGGCTTTCTTAATAAATAACCCATGGACGTTGATACGCCATTTAAGATAAAAAGCAAATCAAACGAAATTTATACTCAGTTTTTGGTCTGCTAAAGACTGTTAAAATTTTTTCAAGAATTAAGAACAATTATGGGAGAGAAAAATCCTGATAAAATCACTATTATTGTAAGATTACTAGAAAGATAAGGAAAGGTTCGCAAAAATTACTCTTTAAATTGTACACTGCTTTATCCGAAGGGATTTGTTTTCTAGAAGTATCAAATTTTGCTTGAATCTAATAGAAAAAGACGACTCTCTCCAAAAGGTAAACAAAATTTTCTACTCTATCGCGGCATTTTTACCCTGTTCTATTCTATTTGCTTTTGAAAACTGAAAAATCGTCTTGTTTTATAGTGAAATCAAAATGTTTTCTACTTGAAAAGCGTGAAATTCAATTAAAAAAAAGAAATTTAGTTAAACTTGCTATGGTTTGATTCACCTGTTTGAGTTTTAAGTCTTAAATAATAGTTGAATATTCGAGAAATCAAGGAATAAAATCAATACATGAAGATTAGAATAGATAGTTGTACTTTAAGTCATAAACTTCGTCACAAGAAAAACTTGAGTGGGAAAATGGCACCTGCCTGAAAGACAAACTGAGGCAGAAGTTAGAATCCAAAGAAGTATCTTCCAGGGAGATTCACTTTCGCCACAACTATTTGTTAAGGCAATAATGTCACAAAGTTATATACTAAAAAATGCAAGTGAGGCTACACACTTACAAAATCGCAAGATAAAACCACCAAGGAATATGGATGATATCAAGATATTTGCCAAAAATGAAAAAAAAAAACAAACAAACAAAAAAAAAAAAACTGGAAATCTGGATACCGACAATTAGGATCTACAGACAAGATATTGGAATGGAATTCGAGGTTGACAAGTGTGACATGCGTATAATGAAAATAAAAACAGAGAAACGATAGAAGAAATAGAACTGCTAGATCAGGAAAGAATCAGAACACTTGGAGAAAAAGATTACAAAATTTTTATCAAAGGAATAAATATCTGAGTAGACCCTCTTGGAACATTGTTAAAATGGACAAGAGATGAACTCAGTCGGACCAAAGAACAAAAAAATTGATGGTGTTGCACAAATCCTTACATACAAGGGACGGCATAGACTGATTCTATGTGATAAGAAAGAAGGATGAAGAGGACTCGGTAGTTTGGAGGATTGCTCGGATACAATTCAGGGACTCAACGTATATGCAAAAAAGAGCAAAGAAATATTGATTGCAGAGTAATATCAACTGAAGAACAAACATTAAAACTATAAACTCAAGTAAAGAAAAATAGAAGGAATCATAACTGTTTGGATATTTCAAGCGACAAATTGCACACGGAAAGACATAGCTAAAAAGTAGAAACTTTAAGAGAGAAACTGAATCTTTTTAAATAACAGTACGAATATAATCTTAATGCTATTGTATGTGTAGTGTCGGTTCTTCTGCTTGTAAGTTATGCCAGTCTCTTTTCTAAGCCATTAATAACTGTGCTTCACTCACAGAGGGGAGCTGGTATTCTTCAGGAGGTTGCAAACACCTAAAAAAACAACACTCCTCAAACCTTCTTGTAAGTTTTAACTTAATATGTCCACATCTCCCTTATAATTTTAGTCAGTCTTTGTTGGTTGATCTATCTCAGATTTAGACTTAAATTTTTGAATTTGGTTCATCAGACTGTTGTTAGCCTAATTAAATTCGTTAGAATAATCTATTTTATCTTTATGCCTTTTCTTCCTTTCAAATTCTGTTCTGTCGTTGACTGGCTGCTGTAATTAGTCTTTATTT
This sequence comes from Sepioteuthis lessoniana, assembly GCA_963585895.1. Classification (NCBI taxonomy): domain Eukaryota; kingdom Metazoa; phylum Mollusca; class Cephalopoda; order Myopsida; family Loliginidae; genus Sepioteuthis; species Sepioteuthis lessoniana. Next base: position 2,902,908 of record OY757934.1, read on the forward strand.
GCTCTTTTTAATGTAGTTCTTAAGTCCTTGTATTGATGCATCTACGCAATTCACAACACTGGATGTAAAAGGCCTTTGTGCATAATCATCAATTTTCTTCTCCTTTGCTTCATTTTGTCTGACTTCTTCCCTTGTCCATTTTTAGAAGAGTCCTGAGTGACTGCCCAGACATTTATCCTTTTGATGAAATTTCTGCTGCAGAGCATGGTTTCGAGAAGTTATCTCGTTCCTTCTTTTATCTCCATTTGTTTGAAGGTATCTGCTTCCAATATTCCCAAATACTTGTAACTTCTATTCTCTCCATGTATTCTGATGCTTTCTTGATTGGACAGTTCTTTCCCTTTCGTAGTTTTTCTTTTTTTTTTTACTTTTCATTATCAACGTGGCACATTTTTCGACGAGAAATTCTATTCTTTTATCCTGTCTGAATTCTTATTGTTTGTATCTGGTTCTCCATTTCTTTTTCATTTTTTTTGCTCGTTGCTTGTTATCATCCATATACATAAGGTGATTTGTCTTGTGCTTTTTTAAAAGTATTATTATTATTATTATTATTATTATTATTATTATTATTATTATTATTATTATTATTATCAGCTCCAATTATCTATCAAACACTTTTGTTGGGAATCTTTTCGTTTTCTTTACATGAGATTTTTATAAACAAAAGTAATTCATAAAAAACACGTTCAGATGTAAGTGATGCATTCAATAAGTTTCCAGACTTTTTTTTTGTACAGACATTTAAAATTGTCGTAGACTCATGAAAATTCACTATGTTATTGCTATACATCATATAAGATGACTGACCGATTCTTATGATTTCAGGTTCAAATGAATAGCTACAGCAGCAATTGGAATACACGCTACTAAAGCCTGATTGTCACAGCTGGTGAATTTCAAAAATGCAATCTGGACATGAGGACACTTTAGAAGAACGATATGCAATAAAATTCTGTTTTAAACTTGCAAAAAATGCCACAGGAACTTATGGAATTCTTCGACCATCTTGCATGAATCAAGCATCAGTTTTTGAGTGGCATAAGAGATTCAAGAAAGGCAGGGAGTCTGTGAGGGATGATGAGAGGTGTGGGAGGAGTAAAGAAGTCAATACACAAGAGTTGATTGGCCAAAGGTTTAGGGTTGCTATGTTGAGGTTTTAAGGGAGTTCAGAAAGAGATTCCGTCGGAAGAAGCCAGCACTCTTCAAATCGGGTCAGTGGCATTTCCCCCGGGACAATACACCAGTCCACAACTCCATCCTTGTCACAGACTATTTGACCAAGATTGGCATCAAGACAGTTCATTACCCTCCCTGTAATCGAGATCTTGCTCCCTGTGACTTTTGGTTATTCCCTAAGCTCAGAGGCTGTCGTTATGAGTCAATTGAGGAGATGAAAGAGGCTGTGACAAAGGTCATTGACACGCTCACACAAAAGGACTTCCATGGGGCCTTCCAGAACGTGTTGGGACGGCAGAACAAGTGCATTGCAGCCGGAGGATATTACTTCGAAGGGGACTAGAGTTTTATGTGTGTACTATTAATAAAAGTGCCCACATGAAAAAAGTGTGGAAACTTATTTAATGAGCCTCGTAAATCTAAAATGATCTGTAACACTAATGTGATCTGATGAGATTACAGAGAGAGAGAGAGAGAGAGAGAGAGAGAGAGAGAGAGAGAGAGAGAGAGAGAGAGAGAGAGAGTTAAATTTATTAGAAACAGGGGTGAATTCTAGGTGAGCCTTTCAAAATTCTATAAAAAGTAAATGCCACCAAAAAGAGGCTGATAAATCAAACAAATTTAATAGTATTGATCTGTCTTTATGGAGAGTGTTGTTGCTAAACATTATAAGAAGATATAGGTTAATTTGGAAAAAAGCATGAATTGTGAGGGCCAATAAAACTTTTACTAACCTTATTAACAAAAACAGGCATTAATAATCATAAAGGATCCCAAGTCAAATTTCAAAGCCAAAATCCCGTGAAAAATGATAATAACTCACAAAAAATAACATGAGGAAAATAATCAAGAACTTAGAAAAATTATGTAAAAAATTTTGATTAATAACAAAACCAACCCAAAACAAAACAAAACAAAACATGAAACAAATAACCAGAGCACCATTGATTTCTCAGCATAAAAATAAAGTTTGTACACTTATAAAGTTCGACATTAGAGAGTTTAACCCCTCAACGTAAGAATATAAAACGAACCAACTGATTTGGTTATGCGATAAATAAATAAATGAATATAGGCGCGTTTCTACAAATAAAATGACTGATCATGAAAAGGGCAATAACTTATGCCTGCAACAGAATCAAATATAGTATTTGGTTTGAGAAAAATAACATATCTTAAAGTTTAAGGACAGTTATAAACAGCCATAAGTGAATTATCAGCTAACTATAAATATGAATCGTCAGCACATTTTGTCCCCGATGAAATGTTACCAAATTCTCTGCTGACACACTAATCATAGGAATATTCTTTTTGATTTACTATTGTTGAGTTTGTGTATACATACAAGAAATTGTGTCTGAGTGTATGTGAGGGTGTAAGCATGCATCCACCCATACATACATATATTCATTATGTGTTTTTCTTTTCTTTTTTAAATTGCTTTCCTTCCCTTTCATATTTTCTTTGCTTCATTCCTCTTTTTCTTTAAGCAGACTTCCCCATCGACTACTTATTTTATTACCCCTTTCCATTTTTCCTGAATTCTTCTGATTCAGACGTACATTGCTACATTTATTTAATCATCTGAACTTGTTACTGAAATTTTGATGTCCTCTCTGATATTTGTTGTAATGTCTCCTTTGAAACTTTGAGTGACAATTATTGGGCTGAAAGTTATCTCTTTTTTTTTTTTTTTTTTGTAACTCTGCTTACGGACATTCATGCACTCTGATCTAAATTTCCAATGCTCACTTTTTGTATTTCTTCATTTTTTCTCTCTTTCCCTCTCTCTTTCTCTACACACACGTACACACACACATATATGTATAATTGAATTGCTCTTGTATGTACCTTTATTTCAAATTTTCTCTCTTCATATACAGATAGTATATTTTAAATCATATGCATGTATATATATATATATATATATATATATATATATATAAAGAAAGATGGTTGAATGTTAAACGTAGATAGATAAACTAAAGTGAAATGACATAACGGATCTTTCTGTCATTACTTCTCGGTTCAGTTGTTATGGTAACATGATGTTATGAGCGTTGGTTGTATGTTCTAAAGCTTACAGCATTATCCCATTTTTTTTCTTCCACTATTCACTTCAACGTCTGTTAAATCAAAAGAATGGGAAACGCGTGTGAAGTTTGGAATCCATCTGTCTGATGAAAACATTGATCAGAGAGAAGAAGAAGAAGAAGAAGAAGAAGAAGAAGAAGAAGAAGAAGAAGAAGAAGAAGAAGAAGACGGGGTAACAACGCGTGAGACATTGGCAACATTACAACTCTCCACGACACATAAAATTAAAACATGGATCGTTTTGGCTCGCATTGTATTGACGATGAATATTTTGACACGCTTATCAGTGAGCTACGCATTTGCCCACATGCAGGTAGGCGGGCAAGTCGGCAAGCAGGTACATTGAAAATATTACTTTCTTTGAGGAAATTCGTTTAGAACAACTCATCTGGAAGAAAAACACTGATGTGTTTGGACCGAATAACAGGTTTTATGGAAAATGATTCTATTTAAAGTGATTCTTTGGCATGACATGTAATCACCAACACGGAGTGATACATATTTTCCTTTGAAATAAGAGCAAATGTTCTTGAACTAGTTTGGATACAAGTTTCAAAATACAAAATTGTTACTTGTTATATGAACTTAATCCCATTCCATAAAAATGAACAGTAAATAACATAACCATGGCCTAAAGCTCGAGTATTTACAATGTATAAAGTTTTCACATATTAATTTGATATATTCTCATGTTATATATATTGTATTTATCCCCGGCTCATTGGCCTAGCGGGTATAGTGTTCGCCAATGGTCCGGGAGACCTGGGTTCAATCCCAGGTCGCTTCATACCAAAGACTTTAAAAATGGTACTTGATACCTCCTTGTTTAACACTCAGAATATAAGGTACGTATCAAGGGTAAAGTGGAGCAATCCAGGTAAAGGAGTAGCGCCCTCCCCTACACCTCGGTATAGTAGTTATTGAAAAGAGAACCTTCTGGTCACCCTCGACTATGGTCGCCAACTTTACAATGTAAAACTGCAGATATAATCTCTGACTTCTATTTTCCTATATTACAGTCTTTTCAAATATCATCGCTCATAATTTTGCCAGTTATAGCGTGAGGATCGCTCATACAACAATATCGAAATTGTCTTATAGCCGAGGTTTATTTGGCGCTTCTAAGTAGCTTCAAAGTAACTGGTTGAAATTCAGTTGATGTGAAAAAGACGACAGGATTTCGGCTTATACATTAATCAAACACATTTCCTACTTGAATTACAATCAGTAACTAAATATTTTTTCTATCAATAAATAATCTATTTCCATGCTTTTTCATACGCAGAAAAAGCATTGTTTAGCAATAAGTCAAATTTCTTCAAAATCTGTAATATTTGCCAAACTGAACAAATTATATTAAAGCAAAAATATCTCCACACACACACACACACACACACACACACACACACACACACACACACACACACACACACACACACACACACACACACACACACACATACATACATATATATATATATATATATATATACATCATAACAATAAACAGACCTAAAGTTTTATTCTTCATGAGAATAAAAACATAAAAAGCAACAAAAAATACTAGCTAACCGGTTTTAATACTTGCTCAACAGAAGTAAATCGAAGATAAATATTATATAAAACAAGGGGAAAATATGGGAAATATGCTGGGTAGAAAAATGTATCAGAGATTATATCGAAATGATATTAAGTCCTAGTAGATATTCACTCTGTTTACAGTGAGACCGTCTGCCGGACAAAATATGAATTGTCTCCAATACTTAGAATGAAGAGTGTGATTTGCTAAGTATGGTGAACAAGTCACACTTAATATCTCATCACAGTGACGATTTTTATAAGGTATTCTGCAATTGGAAACCCGTTTCTATGGGCCGCCTAAAACTCATAAGGATGGTATCCCATTGAGACCTATACTTTCTATGATAAGTTCTTCTAAGCACAGATTTGCTAAAGAACTTACAATCATTTTGAAACCTGCGTTGGATTACAACAGCATTTATTGTATCAAAGATACTTTTCAATTCTCCAGTTTTATATAAAAGTATTCCTTGACTGATAATTTTATAAGTTCCTTTGATGTCTGTGGTTTATTTACTTGCGTTCCCTTTCGTGAGACTATTGATATATCCACGGATTTACTTTATCGTCATCATTTGTCCCCTCACTCCGAAATCCCTGAAAACCTATTCATTGAATAAATAAAATTTGCCACCATTCGTTTTAACAATGTTATGTCCAGACAGATTGATGGGGTTTCAGTTGGGTCTCTCCTGGGATCTGTGTTAGCTAATATTTTCGTAGGGTTCCATGAAAGGGATTACTGGTGTATTTTCGTTATGACGAGGATACGTTTTGTCTTTTTAATAGCGAAACTGTGGCGGACTTGTTTTTTTTACCTCCCTTGATAATATCCATCCAGCCATTAGATTTACACTAGATAAGGAAACTGATTTTACGTTAGTTGCTCTTTCTAAATGTTTTGGTTTGTAGGACTTTTTCGTTGCTTCGATATATCGTAAACCTTCAGCTCTTTAAACCTGGTGGGATTCTTTTTGTCCCACTAAACAAAAAATTAATCAAATTAAGACCTCGACACATATAGCATTATTGATTTGTTCTAAATTTAAACTTGATCCTGTGATTGAGTTTACCTCTACGACTCTTTACAACGACTGTTTTCATCTGAATGTTGTGCAGTTATCAAGAATAAAATAAAATGACTTCAATGAAATTAAACAAGCATCAGTACAAAAGTGTCATGTCTATTTGCGTCTCCCTTGGCTAGTGGGGAATTAGGGATAGATTTGCTAAGTAGATCTCACAAATTGGACAGAGTTGCTATTTTTCAGTCTTTAACCCTAAGCCTATTCCGACATCTATTCGTAACGATGTTCTTCCCCTCATCATAATAATTCTTTTATTTATTTAAGTATTATTGCTGTTCGCGCAACATAGGAAGAAGTAACCAAAGATTGGATGCCAAAATTAAACAACATATCCCTACGAAAATACGAAACTTTAACGTTGACCAAACTGATAATCTCAAGAATACATATAAATCATCATTTGCAGAACACCGTCTCTGTGCTGAAAAATATAATGTTGACTTGTTCTTCATACTAAGCAAATCCAACTCTTCAATCCATCTTAAAGTACTCGAGACAATTCATATTTTGTCCGGTGGACCGTCTCTCTGTAAAAAGAGAGAATGTCTGCTAGGACTTAATATCATTTCGATATAGTCTCCAACATAAATTTTTTTCTTCAGTATATTTCCCATATTTTTTCTGTTTTACATAATATTATCCTCGATTTACCTCTGTTGAGCGAGGATCGAAACCGGTTTGCTAGCTTGTATTTTTTTCTTTTTCTCTCTCTTTTTTTTTTATGGTCTTATTCTCATGATGAATAAAACTTTGGGTCTATTTATTGCTATGATCGATTTTTGTACCCCATACAAATATCTTTATATATATATATATATATATATATATATATATATATATATATATATATATAAGGTTTTGAACGTGGTTGCTATATTCAAGGCTGATCTTGTTTAAGGAACGTTTGTTAATCTTTATATAGAGAAAATATATTCGAAAATGTCTTAAACACTTTTTCTGTCAAATCTTCCGCTTATCTCTAGTAAAGTTCCTTTCTACCGTGAATACTCTTCCCACTTGTCTTTCCTCCAACTCTTTATATAGATGTATACAACTTCTCTTGGTGTTTGTCATCTCTTTATTCGTTCCCGCGAAGATATCTCCAGTTGGAGCCAAAAGTACTTGAGGAAAATACGGCGCCTTTCCGATTTCATTCTATCCAGAAGTCAAATGACTCACAGGAAGTGTTAAACGGATCAAAGATAGAATTGGCAAACACAAAATGTCTGTCCTATTTATTCAAACATATCTAAAAGAGATAATTCTAACAAATCACACACACACACACACACACACACACACACACACACACACACATATATATATATATATATATATATATAGAGAGAGAGAGAATCATACATATATACATATAGATATATGGAGAAAAGATAGATTTTTGTAAATCTGACGAGATGATAAAAATAATTGGAAAAGTGAATAAATCAACACTGACAACGGATTCGTTTTGAAAAAAGAATTTCTTCAGAATGAAAATGGGTTTTTCCTTAATCATTCTAAAGAAGTTCTTTTTTCAATAAAGAACGAAATATCATTGCTGAATCCATTTTCAGTGTTGATTTATTCGCTTTTACACTTATTTTTATTACACACACACACACACACACACACACACACACACACACACACACACACACACATATATATATATATATATATATATATATATATATATATATTGTAATCCACAGAAATGTATAAAATTAGCCCTCTTTTGAAAATTAATTTAAAGAAACACACACACACACACACACACACACACACACACTGAGTATTGGTAATGGTTTATTACCTTTTCCACTTATTTTACCACACACACACACACACACACATATATATATATCTATAGTGTGTGTATGTGTGTGTGTGTGCGTGTGTATAAAGTAGATTTATCAGTTTAGATTCCTAGTCATCGTAGTGTTGTGTAAACGTCTATTGATTGTTTTTTTCATATTTATTGGCGTTCCTTGTAATTGGTTGGCATTTATTCTCTAATAATTGTTATGGGAAACGGATTAAGGTGTTCTTGATTCAAGAATCAGTTTCTTTAATAATTGCAGGAAATGAATCTTCATCATGATCATCGAATAAAATTAACAACATTCTAGTTTATTTGAGTTTACGTTAGATGTTCGACAAATTGTTAAAACAGCATTTTTTTTTAAATGTGGAGAAAACAAATATTTGAAATATAAAGAAGAATGAGTTGCTTGAAAAAGAAGGTTGAGAGAAACAAAAGATTGCTAGAACAAAAGAAAGATACAAATTGATAGATGGACACTTCGCTTGATAAATCGATGAATATGGACTGAAATAAATAGAGATAAATCAAAGTGGGGTGTAATGGTTAAATTGATGGACTGCAGAATCGTAGAAAGCGAATTTGAACACCAATCATGCTATTACGTTCACTTTTAGATAAATAGCCTTGAGAAATGTAAGAGCCTCTCAAGTATGGGCTAAATAGTACCATTATTGTTCTTCTTGAAGGATGGCTTTGGCATTAAATAACCTACAATGGTTGACATGCCATTAAACAAAGAAATCAAAAGCGAAACAAATCAAAGGACAAATAGGCTCATACAAATCGATAGGCATTCGACAAAATTGGAATGATTTAGTTTGATGAGTAGATTAATAATAAAAGGAAATAATTTCATACCAATTTATATTGCTCGCCTTACAACATAAGTGGATTTAGGGTCAATATAAGCAGATGTTTTAGTCGTAACTAATTGTTTTTACTTCACAATTTAACTGCTTAACTGTTAAATTGTAGATTCAAGTTTCTTCAGTCTATCCATCCAGACTCTTTCTTAATCATTGTTTTTAAATACGATGTTTGTCTGAAAAGTAACCGGACTAGTGTCACAAATAATTTATTTCAATTCCAAACAGCAAACTACATTGTTTACCCTTCAAAGTAACCCCTCCCTTGAATCTAATGGACTTTTCCATTCTTTAAAACGAGTCTTCTTGATTATCCCATTGACCTTGGGAAAAAGAAAAAATCACTCGGGGCAAGATCGGGTGAATAGGAAGTTTGTTCTTGCACGGCGATATTCTTCTCGGTCAGGAACTTCTGGCTGCTCAAGGTGTGGTGAAGCTGCCATGATTTATCCTGCCAAAATATCTGTCTCTTCTCGCGCAATGAGAGAAATATACACCACAGAATCTCCTTGTAGACTTACTGAGTGATCGTCTGACTCTGCGGCAATAACTCACTGTTGACGATGTCTCTTACATCAAAGAACGTGATCAGCATGACTGACTTTTGACTTTGATTGTCTGACGAAAATTTCTGACTTATTCGTTGCTAAGTGTTCATCATTGGTTCCCCAGAACTCATAGCTTAATGACTGGAAGAAGAGGTTGAGTAAACAAAAGTATATGAAAAAATTCAATGATTGCAGAAAGCTACGGTTTCTGTTATATATTCCGAAGATATTATAGCACAATCCGCTTGTCTGTCTTTCGTCCATAGTTCACACAATCTCCTTACTTTTCAGACAGACCTTGTACTGCACTGTTATTTTTCGAATCTATCTATCTATCTATCTATCTATTGGAAATGGCCCCCATAGCTTTGAAGAAATTAGCCTCCGTCATATTCCACTCGATTTTCAAATAGTTTTAAATTTTCGGGATAAACTGAATTTCTTCTTTTGGTGGAACGCCATTTTAAAATCAACTTCAATTAAAAACCGTTTGTTGATAATCTCTGTCCTTCGCCAAAGTTAACCTTTGCTGCAGGTGCAAAACTATCAAATAAGATTTACTCTTTTCTCTTATTAGTTTAAAAATCACATAAAAAACGAAACCTTTTTCTTTTCAATTTCCACTTTTTCACTTGTTAACTTCGATTTCACCAGACACAGAAAATTATTCTAAGAAACAGAAAATGAAATAACTCAATTTTGTCCTCTATTGACTAACAAACAGTTTAATGTGGACTCACCAAATTTGATAGGCATACTTATTAGACTCAAGGAAGACTTTTAATAAAAAAGATGATTTTGTTTCTCACAGAAAAAAGAGTGAGTTTCATTGAGAATGAGTCTGTAAACAATAGACAATCATGTTATGCTGACGATTATTATAAAATTGTTGTATTCTAAAAAAATTCAGCAAAAAGCGTGAATGTTAAAAATTATTTAATCAATCAAACATCTTTAATACATTTTTTTATCTCTCGGTTTTTCCGTCGACTTGATACTGAGTCATTTTGTCTGCTGATGTTGTTTACGTGCCAAATTTTAAAGTCGGGAACTTCTAATTCAACCGATCATTTGGCTACATAAGTTTGGCCTAATTTCAAATATGTCAACGTCAAATAAATGTCTATTTTTGAATGAGTGTCCAAATATAATTTTCTAATGAAAACCCCAGAAAATCTTTATGAAGAATAACTTAAAATTCTCTTTTGGACTTTCTATTTTTGATTATTTTCCAGCAGGCATTTGCTTTTTCATATCTTTTCTTCCCGTTGATTTGAATTGGCTGGTAAATTTGACAAGTTTAAAATAGGAAAATTCCCACTGGGAAGTGATGACGAATTCAGAAAGAAATATGTTCAGAAAAGATAATTCTATAGTCATTAATAATATTTCTGAGAGTTTTAAACTATCAATATAAAATATAAGGTCATTTGTCTTCACTAAAGGAATTCGTTTCCAGGATGATTAAAAAACAACTTCTTAAACTTCTTCAAGTGATTAAAATGCATATTTTTTCATATTTTTATTTGTTTATTAAAATCAGTTTTAAGATTTAGCATTTGATATATATAAAATTTATTACAATTTTCGGTCATTATAAATCGTAACATTTTCCCCTTGAATAATTGAAATCTATTACAATGATCATAATCAAACAGAATGAGAAACAAATGTTTCTTTGACACATCAAAAGATAAGCAGACTCAATAAATTAATGGAGTACATATATTTTTCTGTTATTGGTAAATTTAGTTGACTAAACTAAACAAATAACATATACTTTATTATGTTATACTTCTAACAATCAGACTTTCTCCATAAGAAATACTTGAAATCAGTTTCATTGTTAATAAACAAGTTATTAAGTGCTTTGATGTTCAAATATCATGGTTATCTTTGCAACTTTTTCCAAAATATTTTCTAACACCAATTTCGATGGTCGATAGTTTGAAACAATATATTTATATTCAATTTTGCATACAATTATTTTTTGTAATTTTCTTGCAGTACACTTACATCTTGAAACTGTAACCACAATATATGCTAGTATAGCTTATTTAACAAATTTCTGGATCGCTTCATTATGACTGTTTATTAAGGAAGCTGGACATTTTATTGATGTCACAGTTTTCCCTTGTTTTCTGTAATCCATGTGTCAGCAGCAGAGACTAAAACTTGCCCTATCAAGGGGTTGCATCTTCTATGAGTAGTATTACGATATCCTTTTTCGGTCATCATCAATCATTTTTATACAGATGTGATTTTCGTGGTTCTCAAGAATTAAGAGCCCATTATTCTCTGGAGTACAATATACATATGCGTTAAAATATTCTAGAAAATATAAATATCTGTAGCTGTCATCCACTCGGAGGGATGTGCCCCGCCAATGGAAACTATTGGGATACTATGGAGGAAATAGTCATACAAATAAACATACAGGAAAATAAACATGGAAGGAATAGTGTTTCCTGTTGCATTGATAGTACGGCAATGGTCAGTAATTGACCACACTCAGCTGTTATTATCGCTCCAACTTGTTGAACTCTAAATTAGCGAGATTATTCTTAGTCGCTTCACTGCCGTACATTCATTTTCGTTGACATTCCAGATTTTATCGGGAGTGAAGCCATACCTCACAACAAGAGTTTTTTATTCCCCTCCCTCCCTCAAAAAAAAAAAAAAAAGAAAAAGAAAAAAATGGGACACGTTATATCGATTAAAGATAGTTGCATAACACAAGTAAACTTTAGGTACCCTTAATGAAATACTGTCGTTTCTTTTAGTCTTGCAACTAGCTTTCCTTGCCATTTTATTCTCAATCTATGACTTTGGAAGTAGACTTACATATTCATGTGGCGAAGTTCTAATTTCCTAATTTCCTAATTCCTACATTCCTTTCAATGTAAAGCCCCGATGTCTAAGTAAAATATCCATACATCACAATTTCTACTTCTACTTCTGTAGACTGGATTTATACTTTAAGCAATATGTAACAAGAAGAGTAACATGAGGCACTTTATTGCTGTCCGGCATGGTCTTTTTTTATCCCACAATACCGCTTTTCATCTGATCGCGGACTGACGACCAAAGATGTTATGGAACCTGCAGTATAAGTAGTGTTGTTAGAAAAAAAAAGGCAGGACAGAAGCAAAGGGATTTACAATACCTCATGTTATCCTTCGGAGATACTAAATTGATTTCTCATTGTTTTTCAACATCTGAACGAATACATTCACCTAGGTTTCAAAAAGATACACTTTCATGCCCTAAATTAGTTAATCCCTTAGCTCCTATGCGAATTAATTCCACAGACCCACTTTTGTCGAACTGTATACATTTCCAAGCATCTAATTATCAACTTACATTAATTTATCTGCACTCCCTTTCTCTCTCTATCTCTATATCACACACACTTTGGTTTAAAAAAAACATTTTAGGTGCATTTTCTACTTGTAAAATTCGGCATATTTTCTCTTTCACTAAAAAAAAAAAATAAATAAATAAATAAAAGGTCTTCCTTGTTTTACTGTTTAAAGATGTTATAAATCCTAGGGTGTTTATTAAAAGGCATGTATATTAAAGCAATTCAAGACATGGTTGGGAAATAGTCATGTGAGCTCGAACATTATGAGATAGCTGAATTGAATACAGGTATCAACAGAGTTAATGTATACAATATTAATGCAAGAAAACATATCCTTTAGCGTTTCAATTAATTATCAAACTATCAACACAGAAAACTAAACATTCCTGCCACCCGCCAATCTTATTCACTGAGAAAAATGAACATTTTCAACAAGGAAAATATTTACTTCAAGTCGTGAAAAACACATAACCCTTTCTTTATGGAAGTCAAACTTCTGCATTGACTTGATACAAATATATGTGAAAGATTATGAGAACATCATAACCCACATAGCAGAAAAAATTTAAACAATTCGTCTCTTTCAGCTAAAATTTAAAAAAATTCAGTAAACTTGCTGTTTCATCTCTCTCTCTCTCCCCCTCTCTCTCTCTCTCTCTCTCTTTATATATATATATATATATATATATATATATATATATATCAGATTGTGTGTGTGTGTGGGGGGGAATTGTCATAAATATTTGAACAAACAGGTGATTTGTTTCTAATTACTTGCTTTTGAAGGTTAAAAAAAGGAACATTACACAACAAAAAGAAAGTCTATTGCAGTCAATATAGCAAACAATCCATTTGTCGTTCTGATTGCTTAGTTAGAGAAAAAAAAATTCGCAAAATGTCGTCAATAATTAAAAAAAAAATAAGAAGAAGTATTATAGACTCAAACAAACAAATTAGGAAGATTTTTATGCAATAGTTATGATTAATATTGCAGCAACAAACCAAATGAATTAGAGTTCTGTTCAACGAGATGTTAGTCAAAACAAATCCAAGCTTCAGAAAGTTCTATATACACATTTAAATAAAAATCTGAAAATGCAGTGATTTTTAAAGTGTAGTGCAGACATTCAAAAATATTTTTTTAAATGTAAAGACCAAAAAAAAAAAAAAAACCCATTGTAAAAGAACATTATTATTATTATTATTATTATTATTATTATTATTATTATTATTATTATTATTATTATTATTATTTTCTTTTTTAAAGTTTTCACATCAGTATTAGCTGATGGTTTTTCACTGGAATTTGAGTGACAACAAGTCTCCTCAAGTCTCCAGGACTCTTCTCAGTATTCTGGCCGTTCTAAGTAATGCTACCATTTGGATAGTCTCTACCCCTCCGCCAACTTCCAAGTCCTCCAGGCCTTTTAATAATCCTTTAGTTATTGTGCCAAAAGCACCAATCACAATTACTATTATTATTATTATTATTATTATTATTTAGTCCTTTAGAGTTTTTCACATCAGTGTTAGCTGATGGTTATTATTATTATTATTATTATTATTATTATTATTAGTAGTAGTAGTAGTTGTTGTTGTTGTTGTAGTATTTACTCCTTCGAGAGTTTTTCACACCAGCGTTAAGTGATAGCAAGTTTTCTTAAGTTGCCTGGACTCTTCTCAGTATTCTGGCCGGTCTTAACAATATGCAATAGTTTGTATAGTCTCCGCTTGTCCTTTTATTTCCAAGTCCTCCAGTCCATGTACCAGTCCTTTCTTGACTGTAGCAATTATAATTGGTATTAACGTCACTTACATGTTCTACAGTGTTTTTTTAATTCCTTATCAAGGTTGAGATATTTATCTTTTTTTCATTTTCTTTCGATTTTACTCTGTGGTCAGTCGAGACAGCAAAATTCACAATTCGGTAAGTTCTCTTTCGAGTTGTTTTGAGATTAAAGGTTTTCTCTTTAGGATTCCCTTTTTTTAGCCACGTTTAGGTTTTCTCGTGTCGCTTAAAATGTCAATACTGTTTTCCTTCCCATTTTTGTTTTCAGGTAATTTCCAAACTATTGAGCCTCATGGTTTCAGTATTGTTTCTGGTGACTGTAATCAGTCTTCCTCCCCGCTTTTCTATTATTATTATTATTATTATTATTATTATTATTATTATTATTCATTAGAGTTTTTTTACATCAGCGTAAGCTGATAGTCTTTCTCTGGAGATTGAGTGACAGCAAGTCTCCTCAAGTCTCCAGGACTCTTCTCAGTATCCTCCAGGCCCTTTAATAATCCTCCAGGCCCTTTAATAATCCTTTAGTTATCGTGCCAAAAGCACCAATCACAATTGATATTATTGTCACCTTCATGTTCTACAGTTTTTTCAATTCTCTAGCTAGATCAAGGTACTTATCACTCTTTTCACATTCTTTCAGTTTTATTCTGTAGTCAGCCGGAACAGCAAAGTCGACAATTTTGCAGATTTTCTTTCTTTTATTGATTATTATAAGGTTTGATCTTCTGGCCGAGATTGGGTGACCCGTTTGTATATTAAAGTCCCGTAGGAGTTTGTGTGTGTCATTTTCAATATTTATCGTGAGTTTTTCACGCCAAAGTTAGCTGAGGGTCTTTCACTGGAGTCTGTGTGGCAACAAGTCTCCAGTGCTCTTTTCGTTATTATGGCCAATCTTAATAATGCAGTAGTTTGGATGGTCTCGGCACGTCCTCCAATTTTTAACTCTTCTAGTTCTTTTGAAGACCGTTCCGAGTGCACCAATTATAACTGGAATCACCGTCACTTTTATATTCCATAACATTTTCAGTTCTTTGGCAAGGTCCAATAATTGTTGCTTTTTTAAAAAAATTTCTTTAATTTTTACCCTTCAATTTTATGTTGTCTTCGATTATTTATGTTATTATAATTTCGCTCCTTTGAGAGTTTTTCACACCAACGTTAGCTGACACTTTTTCATTGGAGTTTGAGTGACAGTAATTCTCTTCAAGTCTCCAGGACTCTTCCCAGTATAACTAAGTAATGCTGTAATTTGGATGATCTCTACTTGTCCTCTGATTTCTAAGTCTGATAGTCCCTTTAGGAATATCTTGGGGATTATTCCAAGTGCACCAATTACAATTGGCATCACTGTCACCATCATGTTCTATAGTTTCTTTAGCTCTTTAGCCAGGTCCAGATATTTATTATCCCTCGTAGTTTTCTTGTCTTCATCAGATACTCTTTTTTAATTTTTCTTTCATCTTCATGGGATCTGCTTCCAATATTCCCCAGTATTTGTAATTTTCCTTTTCACAGAGCGTTCTGATTTGTTCTTCATTTAGTAGTTATGTTCCTGCCGTTATTTGTTGTTTTTCGCTTTTCATTATTTACATGGCACATTTTTCTATGCCAAATTTCATCCCTATATCTTGACTGCATACCCCAGGTTTCATTTTCGGCAAACAAGTTGATATCCTCTATGCACATTAGATAGTTGATCTTTTCTTGTGATTTAGTAAGTTTGTATCCACCTTTGCATTTAAGTTCGTAGTTGAATGGTATCATTGCTACTACAAATACGAATGGTGATAACGCATATATCCCTAGAATTTACTTCTCCGGATTTTCACCTCAACTAAATTTTTTCCTCCTGTTGTCAGTTTGACTCTATGTTCTATAAACTTTATGACCGGATATCTTGTACACTTTGTCTATTATCCATCTTTGCGGGACTATATCATATGCCTTTTTGGAAATCAATCTACGCAATAGCTAAATTTTTGGTCTTGTTTTGCTTTCTTTGAGGATGGGTTGATCAATGTATGGTAGATCTGTTCCTTGCGAACCCTTGCGGATCCTTTACGTTCCTCGGGGTTTGTTTGTTTCGATTTTATGGTATATTAACCTTTGTAGGTCTTTAATGCCTAGTCCATGTTTATACAAATAAACAGTTCTATTTCAAATAATTCAATTTAGCATAAGTACACAGTTTAATTGTCAAAAACATTTCTATTTCAAGCTACCCAGTTTAGTGAAACAGTTCTAATTCAAACAATTCAGTTTATTAAAAATATAGTTTTTGTTCACACACAGTTAAATGTCAAAACTACTCTATTTCCAACAATTCAATTTAGTGTAAGAACAATTTCAATGTCAAAACAGTTCTATTTCAAACAATTCAGTTTAGCATTAGTACGCAGTTTTGTTTTATTTGACCCATAGTTTAATTTCCCAACCAGGTTTGGATTTTCTATCTTTTGGAGAACACCGATTAGTGGAGAACACTAATTTTGCTCCTGCATGGATTATTTAGTTTCATTCCGTGATATTGTTCGTTGGGTTATGTGTTAATAATTCGTTTATTTTTTTCGGTTTCTGGCTTGACTGTTTTCCAGTCTTGGTTCCTGAGAGATGGTAATGTGGTCTTCTTTTCAGACATCATTCTCTTTATAGTATCTATATTTACTTTTATCTTCTCGTGTTAGTGTTTGTTCTGTGTTTAAGTGTGTTGTGTTTCGTCTACTATTACTTTGCGTTTCAGTTCAGTTAAAGTGTTCTTTGTTTCAGTATTTACCATCTCGATTCTTGTATTCATGTCTTGTTGATTTGATTCCCTATTTAATCATTGGTGTATTTCTAATACTTCAATGTCAAAAAATAAACTTTATTTATTATCATCCTAGATTGATCAGCTAGTCTTTGGCTTGTCTTAAATCTAGCACATTTTTCCCTATACACTCTTTGGGTGGGGTTGCTCCTAACATAGCAAAGGTAGAAACTTGTTATCTTCCCTAATCCATTTTTTCTGTTAGTGTTTCTGATTTGAGTGTACCTGAAAAAAGAAGAGCCAACAGTCACAGGATGCCGGATGGACCCCCACCATATTGGCTATTAAGGGAACACCTGTTGATAATGACACCTAAACCTGTTGTCTGGGTCCCTTGTTAAATTAGGTTTTGATTATTCCAAATCGTAATGAATTTGATATGACTCGCAGTATTCTTTGACCAATTATTATTTTCGTTTTGGAATTCTGGTAGCCATCTTGTCCTCTAGTAGTGAAATTCTTAATACAAAAGATAAGTCTCGTCTGTAGAAGACTGCAATACGGTAAAAAGAGGATGATTTAGCCCTCCTCTTATATACCTCTTCACATCGCTGATTGGCCGATCTTCTAACTGGTGAGTCTATAAGTACGACCTATCAGATTGGGGATCCCTTGTATCCCCTCTTGATCCTCCCCCAAACAATTTAACATTTGATGGGAAATTATCTGTTTCATACAAGATTCCAATCTTTGCAGTTCATAAACCAGAATATACAATTAATTCAAACTGAAAGACCCTATTAAGGGATTAGTTTAGAGACCTCATTTTTGTTTGGAGAATTCAATATGAGGATATTGTACCAAAAGTGAGTGAGATTCCGAAATTACTTAGCTGTCGACGACAAAAAAAAAAAAAAAGTGAGAGGTTATCCAATGTAAAGGCAGAAGTTGAAAACATTCAGAATCTTTAATAAGAAAATATGGCAAAATTCTAACAACGAAAAATGTGACATGTCCGATCTGTTTTTTTAATCACCTAAAATTGCAAAATGGTCTCTAACATAAGTAATCGATTTTCAGCGCATAGGCATTTCTAATCACAACGTTCATTTTTATTCAAATAATAATAATGTGGAAAATACTAACGGCAAAAATTAGGGAGAAGATTTACAACTCATTGATAAGCCACAGAATCTTCCTCGAGGAAAAGAAAGGATACCGCAAGAGAACCAGAGGTACAGAGGAACTACCATATATTGATCAACACATCTTCAACGAGCCGGAAAACGAGACGGAAAAATCTAGCTATGGCTTAGATTCACTTCAAAAAGGACTACAATAGAGTCCTCCAAAGTTGGATACTACACTGTCTCAAAATGTATAATACCCGACTAGCATTTCACATAGCACTAATACTCTTGGGAAAGGTATGAATCCAATTATTCTCCCTCCAGCTATGGGTAAGGTAAACTGGGTTCTTCAGCTTTGGTGACGCAACAAGTCTAAGAGAAGGAAAACTCTGAATCCAAACCGCTTAAAAATTGACATTGTGTCATATCCTGCCTGAGCGAAGGGGTCGGTAAATATGATAAAATACCCGATCAAGTCGTACAGTCTATCGAGAAGACAATGGAAACCCGGAGAGCGGAAGTGATAGTCGGTGGAAAAAGCTTAGCTGAGGCATATTCCAGGGAGATTATCATCATTACTATTTATAATAGCGATGATATCACTCAACCACATCCTTAGGAAATGCACACTCAGTAAACCACAAGAAATGTACATGGACGACATCAAACTCTTTGCCAAAAGCGAAAAACAATTGGAAACCCTAATACCAACTGGGAGAATATAGAGTCAAGATATAGGGATGGAATTTGGCATTGAAAAATGCGCCATGCTAGTAATGAAAAGCAGCAAACAAACATATGACAGAAGAAGTCGAACTACCAAATAAAGTAATTTTCAGGACGCTCGGTGAAAAGGAAACCCACAAATACTTGTGAATATTGGAAGTTGACACCATCAAACAAGTGGAAATGAAAGAAAAAAATCAAAAAAGAGTATCTCTGGAAAACGAGAAAATTACTCGAGACGAAACTCTATAGCAGGAACCTTGTCAAAAGAGATAAATACTTGGGCTGTCCTCCTCGTAAGATAATCGGGACCATCGTTGAAGCGGACTGGAGAAGAACTTCAACAAATAGAGCAGAAAACAAGAAAACTAATGACCATGCATAAGGCCTTACATCCGAGAAGATGATGCTGACAATAGTCTGTCAGCATCATCTTCTCGGATGTAAGGTCTTATGCGTCAAGAAAAGAAGGAGGAAGAGGACTTACCAACATTGAACACAGCTTTGACACATCGATACAATGACTCGAAGAATACATAGAAAAGCGCGAAGGAGGACTTATTACAGCCACCAGAAGCAAAAAAACTAATGACACGAGGATCAGAAGAAAGACAATAACCGGAAAATAAAACTGGTAAGAAAAACAACTCTATGGGCGTTTTAAACGACCAACAAGCGACATTCCACACAAGAAAATGTGGACGTGGCTAAGAAACAGAAATCTTACGAGAGAAACTGAATCTCTTCTAATAACAGCATAACCACGCCATTAGGACCAACCATATCAAAGCGAGAATAGATAAGATGCAACAAAACAGCAGATGTAGGTCATGTGGTGATTGGGAGAAAAAGATCAATCTCTTAATAAGCGAATGCAGCAAACTAGCATAGAAAATGTATTAGACTAGACATGACCGGGAGGGGATGATCCTTAGGGAATTGTGTAAGAAATTGAAATTCGACCATACGAACAAATGGTATATGCACAACATAGAATCTGTCCAGGAAAAAGAAACATACAAACTATTCTGGGATTTTGAAATATAAACTGGTCAGACGACCAGAATTAATAATAGACCATAAAAAAAGGAGAACTTGCCGAATTGTGGACTTTGCTGTCCCGGCTGACCAAAGAGTAAAATTGAAAGAAAGCGAAAAGAAGGATAAGTACCTGGACCTTGCTTGGGAATTGAAAAAACAATGGAACATGAAAGTGACGGTGATACCAATTGTAATTGGTGCTCTTGGTACAGTCACCAGATGATTGATACAGGGACTAGTGAACGAGTGGGGACTATCCAAACTACAGCATTATTAAGATCAGCCAGAATACTGAGAGGTGTCCTGGAAACCTGAGGAGTCATGCTGTTACTCAAACTTCAGTGAGAAACCATCAACTAACGCTGGTGTGAAAAACTCTGAAAATAATTATAATAATAATAATAATAATAATTTGAAGAAGAAGAATAGTGATTTTTGCCGTCCCGGCGGAGCACAGAGTAACAATCGAAGAAAACGAAAAGAGAGATAGGTATGTAGACCTTGCTTGAGAACTAAAGAATCTATCGAACATGAGAGTAACGGTGATACAAGTTGTAATTTACGTGCTTGGAATGATCCGAAAAGTTTGGAAAGGGAACTGGAAGAGGTGGAAATTGGAGGACGAATCGAAACCAACCAGACCAAGGCATTTTAAGATCGGCCAGACTACTAAGAAGAGTCTTGGATACATGAAGAGTTTTGCTGTCATACAGACTCCAGTGAAAGGTCATCAGCCAATGTTGGTGGGAAAAACTCACAAGTTCTACTACTACTAATAATAATAACAACAATAACACTGACAAGACATAAAGCGAAAATGGATAATAGAATGACAAGTGTTGGTTTTTTAAAGACAGAGATTAGAGTTTCCTGAATTTTTGAGACGAAGCTCGATGATGTTTATCGTTCAGGGTTTTCGGGCTATTGTCTTCATCTTTATATTCACAACATTTTAGCTGATATATCCTCCGGCTTCTTCAGATGTTTTTCGAACTTGATAGCCTACACGGAACTTCGAATCAAGTCCTTTATTTAATCCACGAGGGTCGCCTGTTCTGATTCCGTTAACCATAACCGGGTATAAGTTCTAAGTATTCCTGTATTGTTACTCACCTGCAGTCAGGATTGAACCTGCAACCTTCAGATGATTGTCTCTTTTAGAAACTTAGGGAACCAACGCTTATAAACATTATGCGATGTGTCCTGTTGGACAGTTCAGAATGAATTTTTGGGATTTATAAACTTAATGTTCTCGCATTACTATGCTTACTACAACTAAACCAAATATCTCAAAAGCGGAGAGAATAGCCATCAAATCACTACAGGGTGATAGCAAAATCATAATCCTCACAGCAGACAAAGGCCATGCTCGTGTGGTAATGGATAGGGTGGAATACTTCAACAAATTGACAGACTTGATGGGCACCGGGGTTCAATCCAAGGTCGAGTCATACCAAAGACTTAAAAATGGTACTTAACACTCAGGATTATAAGGTACGTATCAAGGGTAAAGTGGAGCAATCTAGGGAAAGGAATGGTGCCCTTCCCTATACCTCGGTGTAGTAGCTATTGAAAAGGGAGTCTTCGAGTCACCCTCGACTAAGCTTGCCAACGTTACTGATTGGCAATGGTGGCTATGGTAAAGAAGGACCCGATCCTAAAAACGGAAAGGAAACTGTCCCAGATCCTCAGTTAGAATAAAGATCTCATACTACAAATAAAATACCGACAGCTAACTCAACATTACAGTAAGCTTATACACATATATGGTCTTCCAAAAATACATAAGGATGATATTCCATTGAGATCCATTGTCAGTAACCGAGGTTCAGCATGTCACCCATTGAGCTGTAAAGATCATCAGCCCCCAAGCCTGTAAGTCTTCATCATATGTTAAGAACTCACTCTGCCCACTTCGTGGAGAGAATCAGTTACGCTCCTATTCATTCCAACCAAATGGTGAGTCTGGACGTAGTAAGGTACCTACTGATGAGACACTTGCAGGATAAACTGGCTGTAGATCCCTTGCTGGAAGAACGCATCTGCATCCCGATAATGCATCTATCGAATGGAAATGTTGACCTTTTGTGTAGAGATAACCAACTTCGGGATGGGATCTGATATGTACCGACAGGAAGAAGGACAGGCTATGGGTTCGCTATTGTATTGGCCAACATATACATTCGAAGAAATGGCAATAGGATCTACATCACTAAAGCCATCAATATGGCTTAGATACATAGATGACACATTCGTTCTCTGCCCTCATCAGGAAGATGTTTAGACATTACTTGATCACGTGAACTCAATCCGACCATCTATACAGTTCTCTATGGAGAAAGAGTCCTTCTTCGATGTATTAGTAACACGCACAGATCAAGGATCCAGGTCATCTGTGTATCGTAAGCCCGCCTTCATTGGACAGCACTTCAATTTCAACTCCCATCATCTATATAATGTGAAGAAGGGAACCTTCCGTTGCTTACAACATAGAGCAAAAGCCATACAGATGCATATCAAGAAGAAATTATTAGTTTAAGTCATAGCCTCCATTGTAACAACTACCCAGAGCACATAACATCGGCTCCTAAAAACCTGTATAGGAGGATAGAAGACGATACCCCAAAACTCTCCACAATATGTCTGTCCTATGTCAAAGGCCAAGCCGAGAGAGAAGTTGATAGCAATTGTAGTTGGCGTGCTTAGAACAATCCCCCAAAACTTAGAAAAATGACTGGAAGAAATGAAGATGAAAGGAAGTATTGAGGCTCTACAGTATCATTGAGATCGGCCAAAATTCTGAAAAGCGTTTTGGAGTCCCGAGGACACTTGCTGTCACTCAGAAACCAGTGAAAGTTAAATAATAATAATAATGATAATAATAATAATAATAATAATAATGTACCGTGACACGAAAAGTTTTTTCAGTCTTGACATTTTTAAAAACATTTTTATAAAACTTTTTTTTATTATAGAATTTTCTGAAGCTTGGATTTGCTTTGACTTTTTTTTATTATAGAATTTTCTAAAGCTTGGATTTGCTTTAACTTAGTCATAGACATGAACCCAATTTACTTATTATTGTAAACATATAATAAGCATTAATTTTATTTATGTTAACTAACTATTTATGTTAGCAGCATTTTGGCGCATTTGTTTTATAGAACATCAATAAAATTCACTGAATCACAGACAATCAAATTAAGAGATATCTACAAAGGAAGAAACGATGAAACATTCCAAGTTTTCTTATTCTCTTACAGGAAAATACAAACTTTAATTTCTTCCATTGGTGTAAACCACCAGTGGAAATAGAAATATACGATTGGACCTCGGTCTTTTTATGCAATATGTACTAATAACCAGGATCAATTTTTATACACACACACATATATATATATATATATATATATGCACATTCATATGCACGTACATATGTATTAAGTCCTTTGAAAAATAATGGTCGATTTTACATTTATATGTGTAATATTTATGGAGCGGAAGACAGAGAGAGAGAGAGAGGGGGGAGGTAGGGAGGGAAGGAATTCGAAAAAACTTGTCTAGGATTTTACTGACGTATGTAAATATCTATGTAACTGAATTTCTTACTTCCTTTTTTATTTACTTCATCAACATCATACTTGTATCACTAACATTAGTTGTTTTTTAAGTTTTTTAAGTTGTTTTTTAAGTTCCATTGTTTCTTTGTCAGTTGTTCTTTACTCTCCTTTTTTCAAATCCCCCTTGCTTTTCCTTATCAACATCATCCTATTAACTTTCTCGCTTTACGCTTTTTTTTCTTTCATTTTATGATCATTCTCTCGTCTCATCAGATTTCGGTCAGCCTCATTATCAAACACTGTACTTTCTTTCCATTTTTCCTTGTCAACGTTCTCCAATACTTAATATTCTTTTCATTTTATTCTACCAATATTTTACTCTTCTAAACCACTACACTATATTTTCATTCTTTCCTCACTCTTCCTTTCCACTCGAAATTTCTTCTTTACCTTTTTTTCTATCTTGTTCATTCAATAAATATCTCCGTATTCTCCTTCTTACTCTTCTTTATTTCACCAACAAAACAGCCAACTGCTATCGCCCTCACCATCTCAAGCTTCCTTCTTTGGCACAGAAGTTAACATATTTCTGGGTGAGAGAAGGTAGGGTAGTAAAGTAATGTGAAGCAGCGAGCCATTTTGATCTCTGAAGGGTTTTGACGTGAGATCAGCGATGAACGATATCGATTATGCTCGGGTCAGCCGCAAGTCTAGCAGGTTAGGATCAATGTAAATATAGATCAGGTCGGTCGTCAGTTTTGTAACACTTAGTCTTTTTGATGCATGAGGTCTTATTCAAGGGTAAGTTGAATTAGAGTGTCGGAGAAGAATTGATAATCTCTAAACTATGGCAGTTCAAAGATCAGTAAGAATATTGTGGAAGGTGCTGGAGATCCAAAGGAAACTGCAGTTCTTTAAGCTTCAAAAACCACTAGACAATACGTATAAATATACAAATACAGGAGAATGTTAATATTCAGACAATAACATTACAAAAATAAGCTCCATGTTTTAAGTGCCAAACTCCATGAAAAAATAATAATTGGGAGAAGAATGAAAGCAAAAGATAAACACGAATATTACGCGGAGAAGAAGATTTAACTTATCACATCCTGCAAAAATCACTCACGATGATCACACAAATTTCTGTTGGATAGATTCTTCGGTAAAATTTTGGATTCATTATGCTTTTTGCATTTGAGGATTAGGTCATTAAAATAGATCACATAGGTTCTTTTTCTTCTTATTATTTGATAGAGAACACAAATTGTGTTACCATAACAACAATTTCTCATCAGGGATCAAGTTGTTAATGAATTCAAAATTAAAAGAATTTGAACCAAAGATTAATATAACGGATAAAAAAAAGAAGAGACAAATTTTATTTCAATATTTATTTGGTTAAATTTTGTTTTAATTTTATTATAATTAATCTTTTGTTGATTTGAAGTTGATTGTTAAAGGATTATAATCTAATAAATTTCTTATTTTAAAATTCTACATTTGTAATTTCATTGTTCCAATTTTTATATCCTATACTCGACTCTTAGCCCGACGGCCAAGTAGTGATTTTCTGATCTTTTATTAAAGTGTGATATGCAACACATGATCAGTTTAACAAAGGAAAAAGTCAAAATTTGTTCTTGCTCCAGCGATCACCATCTTGCTGCTATCTGATAACTCTGGCACTCTTCGTCTGGTGCAATGAGGATGGTGCTGACGCAGTATCAGAATCCCTGGGACTAGGCTAATCTCGAAGAGGAAGAAAAACAGATACTGCATTTCAATCATAATCTACAGAAGTGTCGAACTTATTAAGAACACACGCATACTACATTGTAATCCTAGGAAGAAGTTGTGATTCATACGTAAGCCATTCTGAAAGGAACCATAATAATAATAATGATAATAATAATAATAATGATGATGATAAGTTGTACAAGAAATTTAAATTTGACCATATGAATAAATGGTATATGCACAACCCAGCATCTGTCGTGGAGAATGACACACATAAACTCCTATGGGATTTTGACATACAAACGGATCACCTTATCTCTGCCAGAAGACCAGACCTTATAATAATCAACAAAAATTGTGCAAAATTATGGAGTTTGTTATCCCGGCTGACCACAGAATAAGAATGAAAGAAAGTAAAAAGAAGGATAAGTACCCGGACCTCGCTCGGGAATTGAAAAAACTGTGGAACATTCGTGATTGGTGCTTTTGTTACAGTCACCAAAGGATTATTACAAATCTTGCAAATAAGAGGACGAATGGAGACCATCTACTACATTATTGAGAACGGCCAGAATACTGAGAAGAGTCCTGGAGACTTGCTGTCACTCAAACTAAAGTGAAGCCCCATCAGCTGACGAAGATGTGAAAAACTCTAAAGGAGTAAAGAATAATAATAATAATAATAATAATAATAATAATAATAATAATAATAATAATTACCCCAAAATTAAAAAGAAGCAAAAAGAGAATGAATATGGGGAAATTAACGTTTTGATTGGGTAATAGTTTGAAAATTAATGACAAACAAAAATAAAAAGAAGAAAACTAGAAATGCGCAATCATTTACAAATGATCTCTTCACAACCGGTTGGAATTAATGAGAAATATTTAAAAGCAGCAATTGAAAAAATAAATAAATAAATAATAAAAAAATAGAGAAAGAAAAATAAAGATTAAAGTTTCCATTTTGTCTATTTTTTATTGCTTTTATATCAATGACATATCGTGTTTTGAGAAAGTAAAAAAAAATGTTCGAAACTCGATTTTACAATTATAATGGAGTTTGTTTTTATTCTCTTTTTTTCTCACTGTAATCCACATTAAAAAAAACATCCCATTTAAATGAATGTCAGCATGTGTATTCGATTTGATATTTTAAAATGTATTTAATTTTTTTGTGAAATTCTTTGGCGTTATTTGTGGCTGTGGGTTGGGCTCTAACACTGAGTCAATCTTTCTTATTTAGACATTTTCGATCTTTTGTGTAGTTTTCTTTTCCATTTTCCATACAAAGTCTCTTCCTTTTATCATTTTTTTAAAAAAAGATTTCATAATTCCCCAAGTCATATTTTTTTCTTGTTCTTCACAATCACATTGCACATGCTAGCGTGCATACGAGAATATTCAATGGGAATACACTTCAATACACACTTACATACACAGACGTATGCTCAATCATATTAACACAGACACAGACACTTGCGTACAGGAGACACTCACATCTAAATGTGCAGAGAGAGAGAGAGACAGAGAGAGAGAGAGAGGGGGGTAGGGGGGAGGGGGATATACGACTTAAGTACATGCAAATTCTTTCCTAAAATCAAACATGCCTTTTTGATGAAGATGAATCTTTGTTCAGAACCTGTTCATAAATTTTACTCAAGAATTTTACGAAATTGAAATAAAAATGGAACAGACCAATCATGTATTTTCAGACATAAAATTCAGAATGTTGAAAACTTTTGAATGATGGACTTCATATGAGAGATGAAAATAATGCGAAAATAAAAAAATAAAAAAGAAATTAAAATAAAAAAAAGATTAAGAAACAACAAACACAATTCTATTTTTTAGATAAAAAACATCTATTAACAACCAATAACGATATTTAAGTCTTAACTATAGTAGAATGTTTTTACTATATTCACAATACCCTCGGAAATTATGGCATTTTACCACTGCAGTATGTGTAAATGCTTTGTTTCAAGACACAAATATCCACTTCACAAGGAATATTGACGCAACATAATCTTTCTTGTAGTCAATACATCCTTGTACTTGTAAAATATAAAATAACTTTGTAGTATAAATTTCTCTCTCTTCTTATACATACATACATACATACATACATACATATATCAAG
>OY757934.1:2932833-3140333 GCA_963585895.1 Sepioteuthis lessoniana
ACACACACACACACACACACACCCACACACGCGCGCATATACACACATATATATATATATATATACGAGGATCATTAAATAAGTTTCAAGACTTTTTTCGTATTGATAGTACATACATGAGACTCTAGTCCTCTTCGAGGTAATCTCCTCCGGCTGCAATGAATTCGTTCTACCGTTACAACAACTTCTGGAACCCCATGGAAGTCCTCTTGTGTGAGCATGTCAATGACCTTCGTCACAGCCTCTTTCATCTCCTCAATTGTCTCATAACGACAGCCTCTGAGCTTAGTGAATAACCAAAAGTCACAGGGAGCAAGGTCTAGACTATAGGGGGGGTGAGGAACTGTCTTGATGCCCATCTTGGTCAAATAGTCTGTGACAAGGAGGAGTTGTGGAACTGGTGCATTGTCCTGGTGTAAATGCCACTGACCCGATTTGAAGAATGCTGGCCTCTTCCCAAGGAATATCTTCCTGAACTCCCTTAAAACCTAACTAAAATAGTGAACTGACTGGCTATATCTATTGCTCGATAATTGACATACTGACCGTTAACAGCTGACAATAAATCCTTACGGAATCCTTTCTTAATATATTCTGAAAGGACCGTACATGTCTGGTAGCTTTTTCTGATGTTGGTTCAGATTTCTGTTTCATTTTAGCTGAAATGATCTCTATTCTTGTCAAGTGTCTGAGATATCTTATTTTATACCAATTCTTCATTCTCAGTAGCTACCATTGTATATCAGGATTTTTAGTTTCCTTTTTGTAGTGTTTGCTTTTGCTTACCTAGTCGTATGATTAAGCTCGTGCCATCATTTTCTGTTTTCCTATCTTCTGGTCAACAGTTTTGTGGAGTACTTAACTTCTTCCATCGTTTATCTAAATTTTATCCTCTCCTTTTCTTGATTAAATTAATTGTCTAAGTATTAAATTAATATGGCAAAATTGATAGAAAAATGACTGAATGAATAATTTTAAAGACTCTAATTTAAAATTTACGAGTAAATTCAAGAGGAAACGTATTTTTAAAATAGAATCACGAACGAATTTTAATTTGCGATAATACATGTGTAGATAAAAAATGTCTTTTATGTTTCTATAAATATGTGATATTAATGATTGCAAAATTTTCATTAATTATTTTACTCAACAAACTAAAGTGAATGCGGATGGATGTTAAATGGAAAATGTTACAAAAAGCCACTTTGAGAGTGAATATTTTGATTTCATATTCTTTTTCATTTTCCTTTGGTTTCTAAAATTAAAACAGATTTTGATAATTACATGGTATAAAGCATTTAGTGAATTCAGTTAAATTCAATAGAAAACCTCAATTCTGCAACAACTTGTCTTAATTTTAGATATTATCATTTTGACAGGTGCACGAAACAGCTGTAATGTAAAGACACGGCAGAAGTGTGCCGTGTCTTCTATTTTTGTTATGTTGGGAATTACCTAATAAAAAGCAACAGCACTAAAATACACCTTTTACCATTATAGGTAAATGCAGTCGTATATTTGAAACATGATTATGCATCATTGGACTGATTTCTTAAATCTTCGTCGTGAAGCAGAAAATAAGCTTGTTTTGTGACTTTAGGTCAAATAACTCTTAACACATCAATGTCAATCAGATCACTAAACTTGAATAACAATGAGACTCTGCTCAGCACTTAAGTGAGTAGTAATCCCTTACTAACAACAGATACTGTAAACAACCGAAGGCCTATGTGTAAAAGTGAGCAAAGCTAAGTAAATAACGAGAAAACTGGTCTGCTAGCTCTAGTGGTTGTTGTGTGCCTAACTGGTGTGGCTATGTATCAAGCGAGCAAATACCGATATTCTTGGGTCAAGATTAAAATAAACTAAATTCGGCAGCCACAATTTATTTGCTATCATGTTGTGTGGGTGACCATTCATCATTTTCTTTTTGATTTATAAAAAACAATAAATTTAGTCGACAGGTACTTGAAGGTATTAATAGAAACTAACATTTCCACTTCGTTAAGCATGTTATATTAATTGTAAACGAAAAATTATTTGGCGAGAAATCATGGACCCCAAGGACCTCAAATTTAAGCCCGTAGTAGCAGGCACATCAAGTCCTCCAAACAGGCTCAGCTAACTAATTGTCGTTTTACTACAACCATTTTTGGGCAGGATAAAAGGCTATATTGGAAATAACATTCCCTTTTTGAGCTCCATGCCGCAGGAGGCTGATCCCTACACACTCACGGTTACATTTGACGTCACACGCCTATGCGGTGATATCCTCCATTGATTTGGAGGGCAGGCCACCTCATTTTGAATAGAGAGATGCCCAAAAACATTTCAATCAAGATTTACCAAGAAAATTGTCACAGATGGTCTAGGATTGATAATTACTCTTTCCAATTCAATCGCGTAGGTTTCATCCAGACACTGGGAGCAGATGTGGGAGCTGTGATGGCACTAGCGTGCACCACTCTAATCTTAGCATATTTGGAAGAAAATCTATATGAAATCATAGGTGAAAAAATACAACAACAATATAAAAAAAAGAATTTATTAGATTATGGAAAAGATAATTAGATGATTGTTTCATATTGTGGAAATAGCCATCGGACAACATTATCGATTTACACAGCTTGAATTCACCCTGAGACACAGCTTTGAAGAACTACCATTTTTGGACATCCTCATTGAAGGCGGAAATGACCAAATTGTCATATTCATTTAAAAGTAATTACTTTTTTCTCTGAATGGACCAACAATATATATATATATATAATTTAGTTTTTATATATATTTAATAGCATGGATGCTTATCGGTGACCAAAGGTTTCATGCTGTCTTATTACGACAATCATCATCATCTCTGCATGATGATAAGCATCCATGCAATTGAATATAAAAACTAATATAAATTCATTGATTATTATTATTATTATTATTATTATTATTATTATTATTATTATTATCATTATTATTATTATTATTATATAATAGCTCTATCACAGATATTGAGAACTCTCCAAATTATATCGCATTTGGTCTGCCATAAACCCACCAAGTGAGATAGTGACAACCATACACTGTTATTATATATATATATATATATATATATATATATATATATATATATATATGTGTGTGTGTGTGTGTGTGTGTGTGTGTGTGTGTGTGTGTGTGTGTGTGAGAGAGAGAGAGAGAGAGAGAGAGAGAGTGAGAGAGAGGAGAGATCTGTTTAGAAATTATCCGTATATTTGATATTAATGAGAAGGTAGTTTAGTGCAATAGCGATTTTCGATGAAAGCTTTAAGGATGCTTTTGAGTTTTTCAATCAAAATATTGAATTGGTTGGTGAAAAAGTAAAATGTTCCCAACAAGGGATGTAACATTATTTTTGAAAAATAAAAAAGTAATCTTTATAAAAGATAACCTCTGATGTTCGAATAATATCAATAATAATGATTGTAAGTTTATTATTGTCCAATAAAATAATCGAATAAGAATTGTACTTTATGATACTATGCAACTATATGTGAATATAACTGTCTATATCTCTATCTATTTTTAGATGTGACACTCATCAGGTATATCTTAGAAGAATAATAGCAGATTGTTTTTAACAAAAATGTATATTGCCAAGGGCAACAGAATATAAGTCTCTTTCAAGATATTCCCACGAAATCTCAACGTCCTTTCCATTTTCCAAAAGAGAAAAGTCTTCTTTCGGTACTGCCATTAGTTACTTTGTCGGGTTTTCCTCGATCTAATCCACAGTATGGACTCTATTAACTTTAAACGGTTATTTTAGCTATCTGAAAACCAAATCTAGACTGTAGGGAACTGACAGAATTGGTGATACGGAACTAAAAATGCGGTGCTAAACATGAAGATTGAGATATTCAAACTGACTGGTATTTTCTGAACAGTTCGTGGAATCCAGAGAGTTTCTAATTTTCGTATAGAAAATTTTTATTTTTATGCCGAGACTAAGAATAGAATTTTTCGTCATCGGGCCTTAAAGTCCTTTTTTATGTTGAATAATGACTGCATGTGTAGATAATCAAGAAATCTTAAGACTCTAACAACACATCAATTTTGTAGATGCAAAAACAATCGATTAAAAAATGAATGAATAAAATTTTGCTTTGCAGGCAGTGATGCGAAAAAATGAATTGATATTTTTAGAGAGAATTGAATTGAAACAAGAAATCTATTTAGTCCGTTAATTCATATGAATGCGTATAAATATGAAGCGGGGAAGAGAGCGAGAGAAGGGATATTTTAACTGCCAGATTATATATACCATACAATAAACTATATATATATATATATATATATATATATATGTGTGTGTGTGTGTGTGTGTGCGTGTGCGCGTAAAGTTGAATCAGTTTTGTGAATATATGTGTTTCTGAAATTCATTGATGAATCTATTATACTATGTACACGTATGCTCTTCTCTTTTCTCTAGAAGACTAAAACTGGTTCAAATCGCCGTTTTTCCGCTTGTCTAATCGATCAAATTAAATCGATATGTTAGAAATGTGTTTGTCACTTAAAAAAATTCAATTCCCTTTCAAAGAAGGATGCTGGGTTTAGGGATGGGCTTCGTATGATACTCAATAGAGTTTAACACCATTTATTGGCGTTGTTTTAAATACGTGTTTCTCAAACTGCGGTCGGTGAGCGATTCATGCATTTTTTTCTTTTATTGTTAAAGTCAAATTGGTGTAATCTTGAATTTTGGAAATTGTAAACAAATATCTATTGAAAAATAAGATATTTTTTTAGACAAACATGCTGTCTGAACTTAGTTTTTCGGATAATTGAAGATCTTTGTATTGGTAAGTATATATTTTCTACATGATATTGATATTGATTTTCTACATGATATTGATATTTGTATAACTTCCCTTATACAAACGCTATAAAACAAAAACGAGCGTTTTAACAAAGACAAATATGGAAAAACTATCTCAATTTCATTTTTAAATAAAATATTTACGATTCAGAAGATCGTTTTTAGAAAAAGGATTTTATTTGTTTGTTTTTGTTTTTACTTGATTGGAAATACATTGGTTATCCTGCCTTTTTTAACACATTGTTCTCGCAGATCCTCATACTTTTCCAACTCACGCTCATGTACCTAGTCAAAATTTTCTTTAAAATGGCCAGTTAACTCAATACCGAAAACTTTTTTTTAATTTAAGGGGTTTTTACCTTAAATTTACATTAAGGAAGGCATGAAACCTTAAAATTTTATGGGGGAGGAGAAGGAAGCGGTCATGTATTTCTATATATTCTAAGGGAACCTAGCTTGTCGCATTCGCCGACTCATTCAACAACATATTGACGAACCAAATGTCAATATCCAGACGTGCCAGTCTGTGCAGCTATCGAGCAATGATGATCTGTGCTTATTTATTTTTACGCGAAAATTTCCTTCTTCAACGAAATGAAACGCTCTATTGGTGATATTATTAAGAGCTTTATTGGCAGTCTCACAACATATCTTCGCAGTCTCGGCAAAAATCTCAAGGACTTCTTTTAGTTTCCAC
Organism: Sepioteuthis lessoniana; assembly: GCA_963585895.1. Classification (NCBI taxonomy): domain Eukaryota; kingdom Metazoa; phylum Mollusca; class Cephalopoda; order Myopsida; family Loliginidae; genus Sepioteuthis; species Sepioteuthis lessoniana. Next base: position 2,938,383 of record OY757934.1, read on the forward strand.
GTGTAGATTCTTAGAGTATACTTGCATCCAGTGAGAATATATTTGAGGCTGGCAGTTTTCCCACATGCTCTACATTGGTCGGATGTAGTTAACCCCCAAGCATGAAGGTAGATTGGTGTTGGTAAAAAGTCATAGACCACCTTTATAAGGAAACTTAATTTTTTGGGTTCTATGGGGTTAAAGTCGCCTCAGTTCTGTCTTTTGGACTCTTTTGGGCCGTTTCTCGTGTCCTACAGCTGTAGCAATACGTCTGACTTCTTCAAGATGATGAATTTCTTCCGAAACCATTTTTCTTTTGTTTATTGCGTATTCTTTGGACTACAAACGCTGTTGATGAAGGCCTCTGTTCCAATTATTTCTTTCATCTGCATTTTCTACGGCTATTTTTTTGTCTTCTATTTTCGACAAGTTATTACGGAAGGCTTGGCGTTCTTCACTAGTGGGTGGGGAAAGTTACGCAGCATCTGGAAAAGTAGCGCTTTACCTAATTTAAATTCCTCAACAAGTGACAACCTTGAAGTTTAAGCTTCGTTGATGAACTGTATAGTGTCACATTTGTTAAGGAGTTAGGTACTCCTAACAATTTTTTTTGTATATTTACTGATTAATCGCTCCATTATTTCAACTTTTGTAATTGATACCTAATATATTTGTATTGGCCATGATAATTTAGGAATTAATCCAAAATAAATACACCAAACTTTATTTTTGTTCAGGAGGTCACATTTATTAATTCGCAGTTTGCTTTGGTTCTGCCGACGATGTCGATCAGTAAGTGGTTGGGAGTTGCAGCGACCGAGGCTCTTAACGCTTCTTCCACGGATTGTGGGTATTTCGTTCCCAGCGACAGAGAATTTCATCTCTGCAGTTTCCTTTAATTATTGATAAACTGCGGTATTTTGAAGGTTTTATTTTCATCGCGGCCCATTTGAAGAGCTCCTATTGGCGGATCACCAATTGTTCCATGTTTGATCTGGATTCTGCGACTAGAGTTACATCATCTATAAAAGCCTTCATAGATGGATCGGTTATTTCATTGGTAATGACTGCAACACTACGTTATATCATCTACATTACCAAAACGAAAAGTAGCGGAGAGATAACACACCCCATCATAATGCCAATAATCCATTTTTTCCAGTTAGTTGAATATTTTTAATAGAAAACCTCACATAGGTACATTTAAAGTATGCTGATATGAGTTTTCTGGAATCCATTGCTTTCTCAAGTAGTTGGTGTCTTACTGAACCATAAGCGTTTTCTAGATCTAACGAAATGACATGAATATACATATATGAATATGTTACTTCCAAAATGACTTGAGAAAAGTTACATTTACATATTTATTTCTCGCCTTCTCTCTCTCTCTCTATATATATATATATATATATATATAACATTAATACACTAAATCTTGAAACACAAAAATACTAGAAAAACTCGAAAGCTCAATTACACTAGATCAACTCCATGAACTAGTTAACAGACTTCCCGTAATCATTAACAAAAGTGATTACAAAGACAAACTTACTCTTCAAAAATCTCAACAACATCTACAAAGACCACTTACTACTTCCAAATAAAACTGACAAATATATCAACCTCTCAGATTGTAATTTAATTCAACAAAATTTTTTTCTCAACTTAGGACCCAACAACTATTTATTTCAAGGATATACCAGCATCAACAAAAATACAAAAATTGAAATTTTATACCAGAATATCTTAAAACTCCGGGATATAAAGGTAATTTCAATCGAAACTGAATTCTATGATCTCCTTAAGGTTGAAGCAATCAAAAATAGATACAAAAAAACAACCAACATTATTAACTCATCAGCTAAAAATGCCACTAAAGAATTATGTAGTCACCTCAACATACAAAAAGCAGACTAAACAAACATTTTTGTAGTACTCAATAAAAACAGACTGCCATTCAAAACTACAAAATATTCTCAATGACTATATTAAATTCAAATATTTGAATAAGAATCCCACCAACCAACTAAAATCAAAAATTGATAGGCTAATCACTGTCAATAATGCCGAGCGTAATAGCAAAAAACTACCCAAAATAATCGGTGATTATAAACCCGGATATCTTTACGGAACCGTAAAAATATATCAACCTAATCATCCTCTGCGCACAATTATATCACAAATACCTACAACGATTTATGAACTCACAAAAACAATAAAAGCTTATTACACTATACTTACCTAGTAAATATAACATAGAATTAACGCTTGAATTAATTCAAGTTCTATATACATTTAACCCAAACACTTAATCTTAAACGCTTAGCTTCTGTCGATGTTGAAAATTTATTCACTAATGTTAATAAAATCATTAATATTATTATAAATAATATCTATAACAATTCATTTCTCCCTCCTCTTAAAATCAACCCTATATACTTCGAAAAATACTCCTAACATGCACTACTGAAGTTTCATTTATCATGGGCAATAATTGCACACAAAAAGATGGTGTATCTATGGGGTCAGTTCTTTGCCCGATCTTCAGTAATTTCTACATGTCTGACATAGAAAATAAAATATCTCATAGAATTAAAAAACCTTCAATATACCTAATATATGTTGATATACTTATTCTTGCAAATAATATTAATGAAATCAACATACTACAAGACATCTTCCAAAAAAATCACTTTTCAACTTTACTCTTGAATAAAAGCAATAAAATTTCCTTTTTAGATGTTCTCATTGATATTAACAATAATAATAACTTCACTACCTCTACTAACAAAAAACTACTAATAACAACTCCTGTATCGTCAACGTTAAAAGTGAATGCCCCTTCCGATAAAAAAAAGCAATTATTCATAACCTAATATCCTGTGCCAAACTAATCTCCTCCTCTAAAACAATATTTTAAAAAGAAATAAATAACATAAAACAAACTCTCATCAATAATGGGTTCCCTAACTATATTGTTGATGAACAAATTAAACGTATGATTAAAAATGTTAGCCAACAAAACACTGCAGCACTCCACCCAATAAACAAGCATTTATTAAACTTTTTTTACCGCGACCAAATGCACGACAATTTTAAATTAGATGAAAATATATTCAAAACATTGATTCAAAGAAACAAAATCCCCACTGATCCTAATAAAGAATAAAATTTATCATATACTACAATAGATTTAAAACCTTCAACTTAGTCATTAATAATAATTCTTCTCCCTCAATTGGAGTTTAGCAAAAAACTAACGTCATATATGAATTTAAATGTCCTTTAGGAGATTGTATCTCTGAAAATAACAATATATACGTCGGTTTAACCTCATATACCCTATCGATAAGACTAACTATGCATCTTTCTGATACCAGTTTCATAGCACAACATCTAAAAAACATTCATGCCCAATAACTGAATTTCAGAAAATTATCACCGAAAACACAACAATATTAGAACAACAAAATAACAAGCAAAAACTACAGATTCTCGAGGCGCTACATATTAGAAATATACAATCCAAATTTAATAGAATCAATTTTGAAACCAGTGCTAATGTACTTAAATGTCTTTACCTACTGACGCTATTTATAGAAACAAATTTAAAAAGTAAATGTTACGCAATGCACCAGTATAAACGCTCATTCTTACAAAGTAGTAATGTACATACAAAACTTACATCACTTTTGTAATACATCCTCCTTTGATGTTGGCCCAAGTTGGGGTAGAAATTACTTAGGAAATAACTAATTATGGAAGGTTTACCAACCAATTCCCGCCGAATATCATAAGATCGATAGTATAACTCGAAAGTATAAACAAAAATGTGCTGACAAAAAAATGTCTATAATGTTCAATCAAATATGTATCAATTAAGAAATGCTGCCAGTATATATATATATATATATATATATATTTTACTAAGAGTTCTAAAATTTTGGTATAATGACAGTATGAAGCAAATATAAATCCATATTGTTTCTGAAAAACATAATTTGGAACACAGAACTAAAATTTTAATAAAATCAAGATATCTAAAAAAATAAACTTTTATTTGAGTGAAAAAACATGTATGAATTTTATTTTTATTTTTCAAGCACAGAGGGATCTTTCTTAGAAAGTGAGACCTATTTTCTTTCTTCCGATTTGAGCGCTGAATAAGCAATGAGATTAAAACCATTGATCGATTCATAATTAATATCATTGCGTTGGCAGATTCGTTTCGGAATTTGATATTTATATTTAGTCTCATGAAACATTTCATTTAAGGTTATAGCTGCATTATTTCATCCCTTCTTTATTCGTTTGATACGTGTATTTCCTATCGTAGAAAATTAAAGGAACGCTCCCATCAGCACTGTTCTGGGAAAATACTAAACATTCCAGCCTATGTTGTCATTCACTTCACTCATTCACAATATGTACTGAGTAATAAGAAATTATGTTGTTTTACCTGGTATTAACTCATCTACAGCAAATGTTACAGGTTTATCTGCAACTTTTCACTGAATAAAACAGTAGAATGCACTATTATTCCCTCCTCTTTCTTTCTTTCTTTCTTTCTTTCTTTTCCCCTCCTTCTATCTTTCTCAGTTATTCTTTAACTTTTTTCTTTTTCTTGTCTATCAGTTCCGATACTTCAGTTTTCTCTGTTTTTTAGCGTCACTGAGTTCTCTCTCTTTTTTTCCATTTCCTCTTTTATCCGATCGTTCCCTCTGTGTTTTCTTTCTTTCGTTCTTTTTTCTTTCTATTTATCTTTCTTTCTTTCTTTCTATTGTTTTCTCGCGTGATTTGAAAGAATTTCAGATGATCTATGTTTTGACGTTCTCAACTCAAGAATACAGCTGAAGCCACTATCTCGAACACAAAGGAAAATAAAAGCATCGCCCTATGGTCATTTGACCATCATATATGAAGAGAACTATAATAATAATAATAATAATAATAATTACTGACCTATTATTCAAATATGAAAATATTCTGAAAGTAATTCAAACCATAGAAAAGCCTCAAGCTTAATTTATATGTCTAAATACATTCAGAAACATTTTGGGAAATTTGTAGCAAATGAAGCGAAAAAGAGTATTGAACGTGGATTATATGAAGGTGAATGAAATAAAGAAAAGTTATTAAAGACTGCTTCAGAAAAACAATGAAAACATTGAAAACAACTCAAAATAGGAATGATGAAATGAATTAGTATCTGGGCTGATACTGCTGGGCTTATTGGTGGATAATCAGGATCTTTTCTAAATTGGGTAAGAAATGAACTGGGAATGTTGGCTCGCAAAATGAGGAAGTTACGGTCAATAAAAACGTGGCCCCCAAGATATAACGTTATTAAATGAGAAAAAGAAGGAGAGGATAAGAGATTCGTCTTCATCAAGTAATGTTTCTACTCTGCAATCACAGGACTTTAAAACTAGACATGACAAGTGTACGATCGTTTCAAGAGAGAAAGAATTACAGATGAGAGGACCAGGATATGATTGTGAAATCCATATTGACAAATAGTCAAATAAGAATAAACGAAGTCCAGTAAAGACAAGGCAGAGCAAATTTGTGTTATCAAACTATATTAAAATTGAAATAAATGTATTGGTAAAATAATAATCGAATGTAGCAAGCAGATTAAGAAAGAGCACAAAACTGAACACAACTTTTTGAGAAAGTTAATTTACTGGGACCTGTGCAAACGACCGGGTTTGACTTTGCAAAGCAATGTTATATGCAGAACCAGATTTTCTCTGGGATTATTTAATACCGACCAGATCGCATCATCCGAAATAAGAACGTTTGTCAGACAGTGGATGGAGTAGTCTGTATGCAGACTTCACGAAAGAAGAATACATGAGAGAAACATAAAGATGACATTCCTCCTCAGTATTGTTGGTGCAATTGAAACTGTCTCAAAGGCGCTTGTAAAGACGATAGAAAAAACTGTTGTCATATTTGAACCAGCTCCAAGAAACTGAATATGCAACTTAAAATCTATGTTGAAGGTCAACTATTAGACGCTTGTACATTGGAAGTATTTTAGATTATTATAACGCTTTTGATGATGAAATTAATTTCCTCTTTTGAAAAATTACTGAAGCGTTCAAGTCATTTGATACACGTTTAGTCTCAACAAAACCCGACAGTGAATTGAAATCATCAAAACAACATTACTGAAATAAGTTTGAGTATGGTAAAAAGTGCTGAAGTACTGAAGGAAAACTGCTCTCATTTTATCTTCAGTAAAGTCCACAAGACTATCAGACCTGCGAGGGGAGATACTTGGTGAATAATAATAATAATGATAATAGTAATAATAATAATAATAATAATGATATATGGTAATAAAGACGAAACAAATAATTACATAATCGAATGTAGCAAACTGGTGCAAAAGAACTATAAGACTATATACGATTGATTGGGGATGGTGACTCACTGGGAATTGCGCAAGAAATTAAAACTTGGCCATACTAGCAAATGGTATAAGCACAAATCACAATCTTCCCATGAAAGTGAGAGGCATGAAATTCTTTGGGATTTTCAAATAAAACAGAATTCCTAATCCTGTCCGGAAGACCAGACCTAGCGATAATTACTAGAAAAAAAAAAAAAAGAAAAAAAAAGAAAAAGGAAAAAGTTAATTTGCCATTTAATGGATTTTGACGTTCCTGCGGATGACAGAGTGAAAATAAAGGAAAGCGAAAAGATAGACAAGTACTTAGACCTTGCTAGAGAGTTAAGACAGCTAAGACAGCTATGGACATAAGGGTGATGGTTATACAAATTGTAACTAGCGTGCTTGGAACAGTCTCCAAAGGCTTAGAGAAGGGGTCTGAGAGAACTGGAAATCGAAGAACGATTCGAAACAAATCAGACTACAGCATTGTTGAAATCGGCTTGAATAGTGAAGAATCCTGGAAGCCTGAGGAAATTTGCTGACACTCAAAGTCCAATGAAAGACCATCAACTAACATTAGTGGGAAAAACTGGCTAATTGTATGATAAAAAGAAGGATAATAATAAGACTAGGCATGATGGGTGGGCAAAGTGATCCACTGGGAATTGGGCAAGAAATTGAAATTTGAGTTGTACAAAAAAAAAATCAATTTGATCATACGAACAAATGGTTAATGTACAAGCCAGAATCGTTCGTGGAGAATGATATGCACAAATTCCTCAGGGATTTTGAGATACAAAGGGTTCACATAATCTTGGCCTGACGACCAGACATAGTGATAGTTCAAAAAAAGGAAAAAAAAAAGAAAAAAGAGAACCTGCCGAATTGTGGAATTTACCGTTCCAACAGACCACTGAGTAAAATTGAAAGAACGTGAAAACAGAGTTAAGTACCTATGTAACACAACGTAGGTGGTCCGCCAAGCAGACGATCCCTTTGTCTGGTTTCGCGCCAAAACAGACAAAGGGTTTGGACTCGAGATCTCGACGTGACCGGAAGTAGGAAGGGAACGCCAGTCAGAGAGTGAGACAAAGGGACTAAGAAGAAGGCAGTTGGTGAAGGGTGACGCGAGTGGCCAGTCGACACCGGTCAGCAGAAGTGAGCAGTCGGCATGAGTGAGTCCGGTACCAGTGAAAGAAGACCGGTCAAGATGGGTTGGCATTCCTAATAGCTTTGTAGAAATTTCGCTAGAAATCCACACTAGCGTTAGTCTACATATGCACAAAGGGAATGCAATGTTACATAACTCCTCTCTTGCACCTTCAGTTAACCCAAGCTTATATTGTTCGTTTGTTCTTTGTTCTCTTTCCTCCCACTCCCTTGATTGTATTTCTTGTAGCTATGAAGAAATGTGCGGTGCCCCGATCGGAACCACTAGTTGAACACCGGCCAAGAAGTGAAATGGTTCGAAGAAGTTGATGTGTCGGGGAGCTGGGGGGGTATTGTCACACCTAGACCTTGCTAGAGAACTGAAAAAGCTATGGAACATGAAAGTGACGGTGATAACAATTGTATTTGGTGCGCTCGGTACAGTTCACAAAGGATTGGTAAATGTACGGGAGGAATTGGAAATAAGAGCACGAATGGAGACTATCCAAACTAAACCATTACTAAGTAATAGTGTGAAAGTGTCCAGGAGACATGAAGAGACTTGCTGTCACTCAAAATCTACAGATCATTGTAGCTAACGCTTGTGTGAAAAACTCACAAAAAAACAAAATAATAATAAAAAGAGAATCTACCGAATAATGGACTTTGCGTCCCAGCCGATCATAGAGAGAAAGGAAAAATGTGACAAATTCTTAGATCTTGCCAGAGAACTAAAAAAGCTATGGAACATGAAGGTGACGGTGATACCAATTGGTATAGGTGCACTTGGAACGATCCCCAAAAGTTTAGTAAAAGGACTAGAGGAATTAGAAATCGGAGGATGAACGAACACCATCCTATGTCGAGGTCAGCCAGAGTACTAAGAAGAATCCTGGAAACCTGAGGAGACTTGCTGTCACTCAGAATCCAGTGAAGGTCCATCAGCTAACGCTTTTATGAAAAACTTGCAAGGAGTAATATAATAATAATAATAATAATAATAATATCAGTATGGATATTTCAAGCGACTAATTAGAGAAATCTCACACGAGAAAAGCTGCATATCGCTACGAAATAGAAAGCTTTGGAGAGAAAGTGAATCTCTTGTAATAGCAGTACAAAACAACGTCAAAAGGATCAATTTTATTTAAGCCAAAATCGTTAATACGCAACAGAATAGCAAGTTTTGATTATGTAGTTTCAAAAAATCAATCACATTGTAAGCAAATGTAGCTAACTAGCTCAAAAGGAGTTTGCCCAGTCGGCTGGGGCTGTAGAATACACTGACTGTTTCTCTGCAGAAGGGTAAGACACCTCCCCTCAACGAGTGTCCTGGATATGATACTAAACAATCTGATGGTGAGGTTGCAGTAATGCTGGAGTACTGGGGACTTCGGAGTACCCCTTAATTGCCATCGGTCTCAGGTCCCCTCTGACTCGGAGTGGTAGCACCTGATAAGAGTCCTATCTATGGGTTAAATAGAACTAAACGGTGCTTTCTTGAGTTTACTACTTTTTGCATTTAAACTGTGTATTTATGCTATACTGAATTGTTTAAAATAGAACTGTTTTGACATTTAAAAGGCGTACTTATGCTTAACTGAATTGCTCAAAATAGAACTTTTTTTAAAATATCTAAACCGTGTACTTATGCTAAACTGAATTATCTGAAATAAAACTGTTTTGATAAATTTAACATCATCATCATCATCTTGTCGTGCCGCCAGCACGGATATCCCTGCGCCTCTCTCGCCAATCCTCCCTATCGTTCATCGCTTCTAGCAGGTACTCAGAGCTACATCCCGTATCCTCACTGAGCTGCTGTATACAGGTTCGAGCTGGTCGCCTTGATTTTGTTCGGCCATGTGAGGGGGTCCATTGGAGAACATCACTTATGAGCTCGTCCTTGCTTCTCCAGCAGTGTCCTGCATGTCTGGTTCGTCTTACTTTGATAGTTTTCGTGATATAGGTGGTCGTACAGCTGGTGCTTTATGGGGATTTGTTCAAAATTGCTCACCGCATTATTGTGTAGTTGCTATCAAGCTTTTTCTCTATCCGTTTAGTCAGGGTCCATGTAGTGCATCCATATAGCAGTATTGACACGACTGCAGCTTGGAAGAAACTGCGTTTCATTTTATCGGTCAGGTCTGACTTCCATATGACCGATAGCTTATCGATAGCTGTCCATGCTGTCTTTGCAAGTTGAATGTTGAGTGTCGATGTCTTTTTCGGTTGATGAGACACTGCTTCCTAGGTAGGGGAATTTGTCAACTAGTTTTAGAGAGCCTAGTGTGGAAATGTCGCCTGTTTGATTAAAGCACGTGTCTTCCGTTTTGTGTGCATTGGCATAGAGGTCAATGCCTGCGGCGGCTCGTTCCAAACAATGCAGAAGTGTTTCGGCTTGGTCGGGTGCATTTGCCAGAATCGCTATGTCATCGGCGTTGTCAGCGTCGGTAATTGTTTTTGCGGGGTACCTTCTGCTTCTTTTCTTTGTCACCTCGAAGCTGTTTTCTTTGATTTTAACCATCGATGTTCTAAGCATGTAGGCTAGACAGATGTTAAAGAGGTATGGGGCTAGTGTGTCCCTTTGCAGTACTCCTGCTACAATGTCGAAGTAGTCTGTATCTCCATTCGGAGAACGTAATTTCATTTTGGTGTTTCTATAGAGAACCATTATGGCTGCGACGGTCTCTTTGGTATATCGTATGCTAGTAGAATTTGTTCCATTTTCGCTCTGTGAATGGAATCAAAGGCCTTGGTAAAGTCGACAAATAATATTGTCACCTGTAAGTTTTTTGCCCGTATGCCTTCAAGGATTCTACGGATAGTCAATATCTGTGAGTCGTGGATATATGCAGTTTCGTAGTAGGGCATGGTATATTTTGGCTGCTATGGATGTAAGTGTTATACCTCGGTAGTTCTGGGCTAATCCGAGGTCACCCTTTTTGGGAAAGGGAGGATGCATCCCTTCATCCATCTGTCTATCGGATTTTGATTATAAACTGCGTTACAGTGTCGGAGCAGTATGTCGTCGAATTGTCTGGTCTTTCATACTTCTGGGGGAATTTCATCAAGCCCTGTGGCTTTCCTATTTTTAATTTTTCTAAGTACTGAGTCGAGTTCTTCGAGAGCCCTAGTTTAATATCTAATTGCTTACTAATAATTCTCGTGATTGGTTCATGTGTAACTTTCGGTGGATTTCCTAGTAGATTCTCGAAATGCTGTTTCCACAGTTTTATTCTTTCTTGTTGGTTTGTAGCGTTCAGTTTAGCTTTGGATGTGCTCTTCCTTCTGCTCACTTCATTTATCGTTTGCCCTGCCTTCCTAGATTGCCTATCATCCACTGAGTCTCTAATCTTATCTATCTGATTTTGTATGTATTTTGTCTGTTCTTTTAGGTATATGCTTGTTAATTCATTTTGTGCCTTTTTTTAGTTTCAAGGCATTTGTGTTCGTTAGGTTCTTCCTATTGCATTTGGTGGCAGTTTTCACATCTGCACGTTTTTCTCTAGCCGCTAATGTCTCCCATGGGACTCTAGATTTAGTTCTAGGTTTTGTTAGTATGCATTTCGCTGCTGCCTCTGGGTGTGCGTTGACGAAATTCTCATATTCGTCATTCTGGGTACGTATTTCTGTCTTCTGTAGTGCATCTAATTTATTTCCCAATGCTAGCACATATTTATTCCTGTTGTTAAGAAGGGCCCAGTCATAGTGTGTGGTGGTCGTTGTTCGTGTGGCGTTTCTTCGTAGGCTCAGACTTATTTTTGCCGTGACAATTCGGTGATTGGAGGACACACCCACGAAAGAGAAGTATGCCTCGCAATTTATTGCGCTATTTTTCCATTTCTTGAGACTTAGTCTCTCTGTGCTTTGGTATTGTTTGCGTATGTGTAGGTCCATAATTTTCCCTCCCTTGTTTGAAAGTTTATATTGAGGCATGTTAATCTATTTTCTATCATGAAATCTGTTAGATGTTGGCCATTGCTGTTTGACGAGTTGTGTAGGCTGTATTTGTGGTTTCTGTTTTTCCCGATTTGAGCATTCATGTCACCGACAATGACGAAAACGTTGTGTTTCGGAATGCTACGCACTAGAGAGGATAGCTTATCGTAGAAGGCGATGAGTTCAGTTTCTTCACTAACATTGGTAGGGCTGTAGCAGGAGATGATTGTTGCTCTGGGGTTACCATTAAAAGTAGCTGCCATCATCCTAGGTTGTATTCTCTCTATGCTATTAAGTGATTTTAAGGCTCTTGGTCCTATAAGTTTTCCTACACCTTCTACCGTGGCATTGGCGGAATTTTTCCTCACTAATACAATGGCTAGCGTTTATCCATTGCCAGTATCGTGATATTTAATATCCTTGCTATGTGTGTATCTGTGTTCTTGAATGCATATTATGCCTATGTTATGTTCTACGGCCGATGCAGTCAGCTCCGGTAGTTGTCCTATTCTATTTAAGGTTCTGACGTTGAATGTCGCTGTTTGTATTGTTTGTTTGCATTTTAGTAATTTTTGTTGTTTGAGCTCTGTAGCTGATTTTTCGAACACTGAGGTCAGGGCTCCAACTTCAGCCGGACGCGTCCCTTTTTTTACCCACGCGAAGAGCGATGTGGTTTTTACATATGGTTTGAGTGTGGTTCATGGTTATCTTTCGATGGCCGTTTTTATTCTCATCCATAGAAGCCAACCTTAGCAGCAGTAGTTCCCTGATCGAACTAACTATCCTGACCGTTGAGCCGTGAGATTCATACGCCAAGGACCAGGTTAGGCTGTCTGAGGGTTTATCCGCTTTGCCTTTACGTCCACCATGCTTCTTCCCATGGCGTTTGTAAAAAAACACACTATCCTTTCTCCTTTTCCGTTAAGTTTTAACTCAGTTAAAGTCCAAGACTTATAAATTTCAAAAAATGTTTTTTTTTCTCTTCACGTTCTATTTTAGTTCTTACTTTGTCTTTCTTATTTTCTTCCTTCCTTCTCCTCCTGTCTTTTGAAATTGGCACTAACAGGAGTTATAATTCTACCTTTTTACTAAAAATAGACTTTCACGTTCCAAAAGTGAATCTTTTCCGTCAAGTTCCATATTTTAATTCGGGCTAACAGTACATTGTTCTTTCATTTAAGACACATAACAGAATACACCGCTGACTTTTACAATGACAAATTTGAATAAAAAATCATACATGCATATAGTTTTAAAAATGATACACGCATATGATTTAGTATAGAACAATGTTACTAAACTTTTTAGGCTTCTTTTTGAAGGACTCCAAAAGTAATTCTAACTCTGTGCAAACGCCCAAAGACTAAAACTGATCCTCTAATTTTCCAAGAAGAACTAGAGAAAATTAAAGATAAATATCCTAGACATTCACTCATCTTTATGGATGGTTCTAAGCAGGAGAAAACAACTGAATGCGTTGCAGTATACAATGGAAAAACGATTAAAAAAACATCTCCCAAATGATACTTCCATATTCACTGCAGAAGCGTGCGCAGTAGATTTGGCGCTCGATCTGGATAAAAAAAATCAAAAAATCAGATTCATAATTTTTCCAACATCGTTACAAAGCAAGAAACTTGACAACCCATAAATAATAAAACTCTTGTGTAAATTAGAAAAAATGTCAAATGACAATGAAATACTACTCTGTTGGATTCCAAGTCACTCAGGAATTAGTGGAAATGAGCAAGTTGATAAAGCGACTAGATCTGCCTTAAGTATGGTTTCTGAAAAAAACTTTGAAAATTACGTATACGGACTTAAAAATTAAAATAAACAAATATATTCTACAACAAAGGCAGTATTGCTGAAGCAACAATAACTATAACAAACTTTTAGAAATCAAGCCTATACTAGGAGAATGGAAGCAAAGCTTCAGAAAAAGCCGAAAAGAAGTGTGTTATCCAGACTGCACATAGGTCACACGAGAATTACACATTCTTACTTGCTTAAAGAAGAACAACCAATATGCCATGCATTCCAGACTGCGTACACAATAAAACATTCTCATTGAATGCATTGATATAGCCCCTACAAGAGAAAGATTTTACAACGCAAGCTCTATGACAGAACTATCTAAAATAAACCCAAAGTGGACATTATAATGTCCTTCCTGAAAGCAGTGGACCAATATGGAAAAATTTAAAGACCTAACCAATAAAGATATAAACAATACCAAAGTATATAAAAACAAATCAGTATCTGAAAATTAGTGTACACCATGAATAAATATTTGAAGATACAAAGACCTTGAAACAAACAAACTTTCATCAAAATCACCTTTCGGCATTAAATGGCCCCAAAAGGGTTGATACTCCGTAAAACCAACCAACCAACCAACCAACCACTCAAAAGGTGTATAAAACTAGACATGACTGGGTGGGGAAGGTGATCCACTGGGAATTGTGCAAGACATGGAAATTCGACCATACCACCTGATGGTATAAGCACAAAGAAGAATCCATCCAAGAGAATGAGATACACAAAATTCTCTGTGATTTTCATTTATAAACGGATCACCTGACATCAGCCAGAAGGCCAAACCTTGTCATAATCAACAAAAAATATAGTGCTTGTCGTATAGTTGATTTTGCCGTCTCAGCGAACCAGAAAGTGGAAATAAAAGAAAACGAAAAGAGAGATAAGTATTTAGACCTTGCCAGAGATCTGAAAAATCTGTGGAACATGAGGTTGATGGTGATACCAGTTGTAATTGGTACACTTGGAACGATCCCCAGTGGCTTGGAAAGAGGACTGGAAGAATTGGAAATCGAAAGACGAATCGATACTATCTACACTAGAGCCTTAAGATCGTCCAGAATACCGAGAAGAGTCCAGGAGACCAGAGGAGATTTGCTGTCACTCAGACTCCAGGGAAATACCACCAGTAAGCACTATTGCGAAGAACTCATAAGGAGTGAAATAATAATAATAATAATAATAATAATAATAATAATAATAATAATAAAGATCGTTGCAAAAGGCTCCCTGAACCGAGAAACAAAAACTTTGAACGAAAGTAAAAACTACAGATATGAAGGAGGTAAAACGAAAAAAATGTTTGATTGAAAGGAAAGCTAATGTACAAATGAATGAAAACCCAGCAGTAAAAAACGTGAAAAGATTTTTGTGAAAAATAAAAGAAAAAAAGTTTGCAGAATATTCTTGGGGCGGTTGGGGTTTGAAATTAAGGGCTGAGTAACATGAAGAGACAGAAAAGAAAAAAAGGATGATAACATTCTTTTATCCATTTTGTTGTTATGACTGATGTGTAATAACTAAACTTTTGAGGGATGTGTGTGCGTGTGTGTGAAGAAGTGGAGAACAAATTACAGGAAAAGGGAAGACACGAAAAAGCTGAAAAATAAATCGATTAAAAGAAAAGGAAAGAGCGAAGGAAATGTAAAGAGAAAATTAAGAGCGAATGAAATACGACGAAGATTTTAAAAGAAAAAGGTAGATAGGAAGCAGAGAGAAAATGAAGTAGAGATAAAATTGTTAAATGAGGATTGAAATAGAAGAGCAATAAAAAAAAAAAACAAGAGAGAAGTGGTTGGGAGAAATGTAATAATAGGACTAACAAACGACTGAGCAGATTTATATGAAACCAGCTGACTTACAAATCTACGCCGGGTAAGACTTTTGCTGGTTCTTTTACTCTGAAAATTTGTATCTCGCAGTTACAAACATCTAAAAGAAAAGAGATTTAGCAATTATATTTTTGTCTAATGAAATTAATATTGTTCTGTGAGAAATGGCTCATGGTTGAGAAATAAATTTTGATTACTTTAGTTTGGTAGTGTTTTACCTCATATCAATCATTGTGGATCATTTAATGCATATATATATATATATATATATATATATATATATATATATATATATATATATATATATATATATAACAGGATTTGGCATTGAATAAAGTTACAAATTATTCTCGTAAATATTATATATATATATATATATAAAGTAAAGTTGGCGACCATAGTCGAGGGTGACCCGAAGGCCCCCTCTTCGATAGCTTACTACACCAAGGTGTAGGGGAGGGCGCGACTCCTTTCCCTGGATTGCTCCACTTTACCCTTGATCCGTACCTTATAATGTTGAGTGTTAAGCAAGGAGGCATCAAGTACCATTTTTTGAGTCTTTGGTATGACTCGACCTGGGATTGAACCCAGGTCTCCCGGGCCATTGGCGAACACTCTAACCGCTAGGCCAATGTCCAATACCTACAAACAAACATAAAGACTACCAATGGGATCCAACATATCAGGCATACAAGCTATTTCATACATGGATCAACTAGAACGTCAAGCACTCTCCATCTGCCCATTATGTATGTTGTTCACAAGATATATAGACGATATACTTATGTTGACATCATCCAGCAAAGAAGCTACCGCCATATATAAGAAGTTCCAAAACATAGAGAGACGTAGTCACTTTAAGATAGAACATCCAGATAACAATTGGGTTCCAATCACTCCTAGATTTTAAAATGTAAATATCACCAACTGGAAAATTTACTCTAGTTTCTATAGAAACCCCACCACTAAAAACCTCATTGTGGATTTCAAATTAGCACTTCCACTCAGTGCTAAAACAAATTACATTAGAAATGAAATTTAAAAAATTCATAATAGATGCAGTAAAGAGAAGGACAAAGTTACACACACTGCACACTTTATATACATCCTCAGAAACAATGATTATCCAACATCAATCACACAAATAATAAGAAATCACAGGAGCTACATAGACACGATAACACCTGTTTCCTGAAACTACAACATTTCAGTGAAATTATCACCAAAGAAATACGTGGGGTTATTTACAAAGAAGGGAAGATATACAAATGGCCTTATCCAGACCCCACTACGCCAATATCTAATGAAGAAAAAAAACAATACTATCGCAACATGCACTCTAGCACACTGCCAAATTAGAGTTCCAAACATATGCCAAAATACTTACACAGTAGTTATCGTTATACTTAAAGTTATACTTATCATTTAATTTGCTTAAAATGCCATAATTCTTATATAAGAGGTCTTCTTAAAAAAGAGAATAAAAGTAAAAATTGCAAGACAAAAAGAAAATAAAAGTAAAAGTTGCAGGACCCAAAGAAAATAAAAGTAAAAGTTGCAGAACCCAAAGAAAATAAAAGTAAAAGTTGCAGGACCCGAGGAAATAAAAGTAAAAGTTGCAGGACCAAAAGGGAATTAAAGTAAAAGGTGCAAGACCCAAATAAAATAAAAGTTAAAGTTGCAGGACCCAAAGAAAATAAAAGTAAATGTTGCAGGACCAAAAGAAAATAAAAGTAAAAGTTACAGGACCCAAAAAAAATAAAAGTAAAAGTTGCAGGACCCAAAGAGAATAAAAGTAAAAGTTGCAGGACCCAAAGAGAATAAAAGTAAAAGTTGCAGAACCCAAAGAGAATAAAAGTAAAAGTTGCAGAACCCAAAGAGAATAAAAGTAAAAGTTGCAGAACCCAAAGAGAATAAAAGTAAAAGTTGCAGGACCCAAAGAGAATAAAAGTAAAAGTTGCAGGACTCAAAGAGAATAAAAGTAAAAGTTGCAGGACCCAAAGAGAATAAAAGTAAAAGTTGCAGGACCCAAAGAGAATAAAAGTAAAAGTTGCAGAACCCAAAGAGAATAAAAGTAAAAGTTGCAGGACCCAAAGAGAATAAAAGTAAAAGTTGCAGGACTCAAAGAGAATAAAAGTAAAAGTTGCAGGACCCAAAGAGAATAAAAGTAAAAGTTGATGGACCCAAAGAGAATAAAAGTAAAAGTTGCAGGACCCAAAGAGAATAAAAGTAAAAGTTGCAGGACCCAAATAAAATAAAAGTAAAAGTTGCAGGACCCAAATAGAATAAAAGTAAAAGTTGCAGGACCCAAAGAAAATAAAAGTAAAAGTTGCAGGACCCAAAGAAAATAAAAGTAAAAGTTACGGGACCAAAAGAGAATAAAAGTAAAAGTTGCAGGACCAAAAGGGAATTAAAGTAAAAGGTGCAGGACCCAAATAAAATAAAAGTAAAAGTTGCAGGACCCAAAGAAAATAAAAGTAAAAGTTGCAGGACCCAAAGAGAATAAAAGCAAAAGTTGCAGGACCCAAAGAGAATAAAAGTAAAAGTTGCAAGACCCAAAGAGAATAAAAGCAAAAGTTGCTGGACCCAAAGAGAATAAAAGTAAAAATTGCAAGACCCAAAGAAAATAAAAGTAAAAGTTGCAGGACCCAAATAGAATAAAAGTAAAAGTTGCAGGACCCAAAGAAAATAAAAGTAAAAGTTGCAGGACCTAAATAAAATAAAAGTAAAAGTTGCAGGACCCAAATAGAATAAAAGTAAAAGTTGCAGGACCCAAAGAAAATAAAATGAAAAGTTGCAGGACCCAAAGAGAATAAAAGTAAAAGTTGCAGGACCTATAGAGAATAAAAGCAAAAGGTGCAGGACCCAAAGAAAATAAAAGTAAAAGTTGCAGGACTCAAAGAGAATAAAAGTAAAAGTTGCAGGACTCAAAGAGAATAAAAGTAAAAGTTGCAGGACTCAAAGAGAATAAAAGTAAAAGTTGCAGGACCCAAAAAAAAAGGTAAAAATTGCAGGACCCAAAGAGAATAAAAGTAAAATTTGCAAAACCCAAAGAAAATAAAAGTAAAAGTTGCAAGACCCAAAGAGAATAAAAGTAAAAGTTGCAGGACCAAAATGGAATAAACGTAAAAGTTGCAGGACCCAATGAGAATAAAAGCAAAAGTTGCAGGACCCAAAAAGAATAAAAGCAAAAGTTGAAGGACCCAAATAGAATTAAAATAAAAGTTGCAGGACCCAAAAAGAATAAAAGCAAAAGTTGCAGGACCCAAAGTGAATAAAAGTAAAAGTTGCAGGACCTAAAGTGAATAAAAGCAAACGTTGCAGGACCCAAAGAAAATAAAAGTAAAAGTTGCAGGACCCAAAGAAAATAAAAGTAAAAGTTACTGGACCCAAAGAGAATAAAAGTAAAAATTGCAAGACTCAAAGAAAATGAAAGTAAAAGTTGCAGGACCCAAAGAAAATAAAAGTAAAAGTTGCAGGACCCAAAGAGAATAAAATTAAAAGTTGCAGGACCCAAAGAGAATAAAAGTAAAAGTTGCAGGACACAAAGAAAATAAAAGTAAAAGTTGCAGGATCCAAAGAAAATAAAAGTAAAAGTTGCAGGACCCAAAGAGAATAAAAGTAAAAGTTGCAGAACCCAAAGAAAATAAAAGTAAAAGTTGTAGGACCCAAAGAGAATAAAAGTAAAAGTTGCAGGACCCAAAGAAAATAAACGTAAAAGTTGCAGGACCCAAAGTGAATAAAAGTAAAAGTTGCAGGAACAAAGAAAATAAATGTAAAAGTTACAGGACCCAAAGAGAATAAAATTAAAAGTTGCCGGACCTAAAGAGAATAAAAGTAAAAGTTGCAAGATCCAAAGTGAATAAAAGTAAAAGTTGCAGTACCCAAAGAGAATAAAATAAAAGTTGCAGCACCCAAAGAAAATAAAATAAATGTTGCAGGACCCAAAGAGAATGAACGTAAAAGTTGCAGGACCTAAAGAGAATAAAAGCAAAAGTTGCAGGACCCAAAGTGAATAAAAGTAAAAGTTGCAGGACCCAAAGAGAATAAAAGTAAAAGTTGCAGAACCCAAAGGGAATAAAAGTAAAAGTTTCCGGACCCAAAGAAAATAAAAGTAAAAGTTGCAGGACCCAAAGAGAATAAAAGCAAAAGTTGCAGGACCCAAAGAGAATAAAAGTAAAAGTTGCAGGACCCAAACAGAATAAAAGTAAAAGTTGCATAACCCAAACAGAATAAAAGTAAAACTCGCAGAACCCGAAGGGAATAAAAGTAAAAGTTGCAGGACCCAAAGACAATAAAAGTAAAAGTTGCAGGACCCAAAGAGTATAAAAGTAAAAGTTGCAGGAGCCAAAGAGAATAAAAGCAAAAGTTGCAGAACCCAAAGAGAATAAAAGTAAAAGTTGCAGAACCCAAAGAGAATAAAAGTAAAAGTTGCAGAACCCAAAGAGAATAAAAGTAAAAGTTGCAGGACCCAAAGAAAATAAAAGTAAAAGTTGCAGGACCTAAAGAGAATAAAAGTAAAAGTTGAAGGACCCAAAGAGAATAAAAGTAAAAGTTGCAGGACCCATAGAGAATAAAAGCAAAAGTTGAAGGACCCAAAGAGAAGAAAAGTAAAAGTTGCAGGACCCAAAGAAAATAAAAGTAAAAGTTTCAGGACCCAAAGAGAATAAAAGTAAAAGTTACAGGACCCAAAGAAAGTAAATGTAGAAGTTACAGGACCCAAAGAGAATAAAAGTAAAAGTTGCAGGACCTAAATAGAATAAAAGTAAAAGTTGCAAGATCAAAAGTGAATAAAAGGAAAAGATGCAGGACCCAAAGAAAATAAAAGTAAAAATTGCAGGACACAAAAAAAAAAATAAAAGTAAAAGTTGCAGGACCCAAATAGAATAAAAGTAAAAGTTGCAGGACCCAAAGAGAAGAACAGTAAAAGTTACAGGACCCAAAGTGAATAAAAGCAAAAGTTGCAAGACCCAAAGTAAATAAAAGTAAAAGTTGCAGGACCCAAAGAGAATAAAAGCAAAAGTTGCACGACCCAAAGTGAATAAAAGTAAAAGTTAAAGGACCCAAAGAGAATATAAAGCAAAATTTGCAGGACCCAAAGAGAATAAAGGTAAAAGTTGCAGGACCCAAAGAGAATAAATGTAAAACTTTCAGGACCTAAAGAGAATAAAAGCAAAAGTTGAAGGACCCAAAGTGAATAAAAGTAAATGTTGCAGGACCCAAAGAGAATAAAAGTAAAAGTTGCAGAACCCAAAGGGAATAAAAGTAAAAGTTGCAGGACCCAAAGTGAATAAAAATAAAATTTGCAGGACCCAAGTAGAATAAAAGTAAAAGTTGCAGGACCCAAAGAGAATAAAAGTAAAAGTTGCAAAAACCAAAGAGAATAAAAGTAAAAGTTGCAGGACCCAAAGAAAATAAAAGTAAAAGTTGCAGGACCCAAAGGGAATAAAAGTAAAAGTTGCAGGACCCAAAGAGAATAAAAGTAAAAGTTGCAGGACCCAAAGAGAATAAAAGTAAAAGTTGCAGAACCCAAAGGGAATAAAAGTAAAAGTTGCAGGACCCAAAGAGAATAAAAGTAAAAGTTGCAGGACCCAAAGAGAATAAAAGTAAAAGTTGCAGGACCCAAAGAGAATAAAAGTAAAAGTTGCAGGACCCAAAGGGAATAAAAGTAAAAGTTGCAGGACCCAAAGAGAATAAAAGTAAAAGTTGCAGGACCCAAAGAAAATAAAAGTAAAAGTTGCAGGACCCAAAGAGAATAAAAGTAAAAGTTGCAGGACCCAAAGAGAATAAAAGTAAAAGTTGCAGAACCCAAAGGGAATAAAAGTAAAAGTTGCAGGACCCAAAGAGAATAAAAGTAAAAGTTGCAGGACCCAAAGAGAATAAAAGTAAAAGTTGCAGGACCAAAAGGGAATAAACGTAAAAGTTGCAGGACCCAAACAGAATAAAAGTAAAAGTTTCAGGACCCAAAGAGAATAAAAGTAAAAGTTACAGGACCTAAAGAGAATAAAAGCAAATATTGCGGAACCAAAGAGAATAAAAGTAAAAGTTGCAGGACCCAAAGAGAATAAAAGTAAAAGTTGGAGGACCCAAAGAGAATAAAAGTAGAGGTTGCAGGACCCAAAGAAAGTAAATGTAAAAGTTAAAGGACCCAAAGAGAATAAATGTAAAAGTTGCAGGACCTAAAGTGAATAAAAATAAAAGTTGTAAGATCAAAAGTAAATAAAAGTAAAAGTTGCAGGACCTAAAGTGAATAAAAGCAAAGGTTGCAGGACCCAAAGTGAATAAAAGTAAAAGTTGCAGGACCCAAAGAGAATAAAAGTAAAAATTAAAGGACCCAAAGAAAATAAAGGAAAACTTTCAGGACCTAAAGAGAATAAAAGCAAAAGTTGCAGGACCCAAAGTGAATAAAAGTAAAAGTTGCAGGACCCAAAGTGAATAAATTAAAAAGTTGCAGGACCCAAAGAAAATAAACATAAAATTTGCAGGACCCAAAGAGAATAAAAGTAAAAGTTGCAGAACCCAAAGAGAATAAAAGTAAAAGTTGCAGGACCCAAAAAAAATAAAAGTAAAATTTGCAGGACCCAAAGAAAATAAAAGTAAAAGTTGCAGGACCCAAAGAAAATAAACATAAAAGTTGCAGGACCCAAAGAAAGTAAATGTATAAGTTACAGGACCCAAAAAGAATAAAAGTAAAAGTTTCAGGTCCTAAAGAGAATAAAAGTAAAAGTTGCAAGATCAAAAGTGAATAAAAGGAGAAGTTGCAGGACCCAAAGAGAATAAAAGTAAAAATAGCAGGACCCAAAGAAAATAAAATAAAAGTTGCGGGACCCAAATAGAATAAAAGTAAAAATTGCAGGACCCAAAGAAAATAAAATAAATGTTGCAGGACCCAAAGAGAATAAAATAAAAGTTGCAGGACCCAAAGAGAAGAAAAGTAAAAGTTGCAGGACCCAAGGAAAATAAAAGTAAAAGTTGCAGGACCCAAAGACAATAAAAGTAAAAGTTTCAGGACCTAAAGAGAATAAAAGCAAAAGTTGCAGGACCCAAAGTGAATAAAAGTAAAAGTTGCAGGACCCAAAGAGAATAAAAATAAAAGTTGCAGAACCCAAAAGGGATAAAAGTAAATGTTGCAGGACCCAAAGAAAATAAAAGTAAAAGTTGCAGAACCCAAAGAGAATAAAAGCAAAAGTTGCAGGACCCAAAGAGAATAAAAGTAAAAGTTGCAGGACCCAAACAGAATAAAAGTAAAAGTTGCAGAACCCAAAAGGGATAAAAGTAAATGTTGCAACACGCAAAGAAAATAAAAGTAAAAGTTGCAGGACCCAAAGAGAATAAAAGTAAAAGTTGCAGAACCCAAAGAGAATAAAAGTAAAAGTTGAAGGACCCAAAGAGAATAAAAGCAAAAGTTGCAGGACCCAAAGTGAATAAAAGTAAAAGTTGCAGGACCCAAAGAGAATAAAAGTAAAATTTGCAGGACCCAAAAAGAATAAAAGTAAAAGTTGCAGAACCCAAAGGGAATAAAATAAAAGTTGCAGGACTTAAAGAAAATAAAAGTAAAAGTTGCAGAACCCAAAGAAAATAAAAGTAAAAGTTGCAGGACCCAAATAAAATAAAATAAATGTTGCAGGACCCAAAGAGAAGAAAAGTCAAAGTTACAGGACCCAAAGAGAATAAAAGTAAAAGTTGCAGGACCCAAAGTGAATAAAAGTAAAAGTTGCAGGACCCAAAGAGAATAAAAGCAAAAGTTGCAGGACCCAAAGAAAATAAAAGTAAAAGTTGCAGAACCCAAAGAAAATAAAAGTAAAAGTTACAGGACCCAAAGAGAATAAAATAAAAGTTGCAGAACCCAGAGAGAATAAAAGCAAAAGTTACAGGACCCAAAGTGAATAAAAGTAAAAGTTGCAGAACCCAAAGAAAATAAAAGCAAAAGTTGCAGGACCCAAAGAAAATAAAAATAAAATTTGCAGGACCCAAAGAGAATAAAAGTAAAAGTTGCAGAACCCAAAGAAAATAAAAGTAAAAGTTGCAGAACCCAGAGAGAATAAAAGCAAAAGTTTCAGGACCCAAAGTGAATAAAAGTAAAAGTTGCAGGACCCAAAGAAAATAAAAGTAAAAGTTTCCGGACCCAAAGAGAATAAAAGTAAAAGTTGCAGGACCCAAAGAAAATAAAAGAAAAAGTTGCAGGACCCAAGGAAAATAAAAGTAAAATTTGCAGGACCCAAAAAGAATAAAAGTAAAAGGTGCAGAACCCAAAGGGAATAAAAGTAAAAGTTGCAGGACTTAAAGAAAATAAAAGTAACATTTGCAGGACCCAAAGAGAATAAAATAAACGTTGCAGGACCCAAATAAAATAAAATAAATGTTGCAGGACCCAAAGAGAATAAAATAAAAGTTGCAGGACCCAAAGAGAAGAAAAGTCAAAGTTACAGGACCCAAAGAGAATAAAAGTAAAAGTTGCAGAACCCAAAGAGAAGAAAAGTAAAAGTTACAGGACCCAAAGAGAATAAAAGTAAAAGTTGCAGGACCCAAAGAAAATAAAAGTAAAAGTTTCCGGACCCAAAGAGAATAAAAGTAAAAGTTGCAGGACCCAAAGAAAATAAAAGAAAAAGTTGCAGGACCCAAGGAAAATAAAAGTAAAAGTTGCAGGACCCAAAGAGAAGAAAAGTAAAAGTTGCAGGACTCAAAGAAAATAAAAGTAAAAGTTTCAGGACCTAAAGTGAATAAAAGCAAAAGTTGCAGGACTCAAAGAAAATAAAAGTAAAATTTGCAGGACCCAAAGAAAATAAAAGTAAAATTTGCAGGACCCAAAGAAAATAAAAGTAAAAGTTGCAGAACCCAAAAGGAATAAAAGTAAAAGTTGCAGGACCCAAAGAAAAAAAATGTAAAATTTGCAGGACCCAAAGAAAATAAAAGTAAAAGTTGCAGGACCCAAAGTGAATAAAAGTAAAAGTTGTAAGACCCAAAGAGAATAAAAGCAAAAGTTGCAGGACCCAAAGAGAATAAAAGTAAAAGTTGCAGGACCCAAAGAAAATGAAAGTAAAAGTTGCAGGACCCAAGGAAAATAAAAGTAAACGTTGCAGGACCCAAAGGGAAGAAAAGTAAAAGTTGCAGGACCCAAAGAAAATAAAAGTAAATTTTGCAGGACCCAAAGAGAATAAAAGTAAAAGTTTCAGGACCCAAAGAAAATAAAAGTAAAATTTGCAGGACCCAAAGAAAATAAAAGTAAAAGTTGCAGGACCCAAAGTGAATAAAAGTAAAAGTTGCAGGACCCAAAGTAAATAAAAGTAAAAGTTGCAGGACCCAAAGAGAAGAAAAGTAAAAGTTGCAGGACCCAAAGTAAATAAAAGTAAAAGTTGCAGGACCCAAAGTAAATAAAAGTAAAAGTTGCAGGACCCAAAGAGAAGAAAAGTAAAAGTTGCAGGACCCAAAGAGAATAAAAGTAAAAGTTGCAGGACCCAAAGAGAAGAAAAGTAAAAGTTGCAGAACCCAAAGTAAATAAAAGTAAAAGTTTCAGGACCCAAAGAAAATAAAAGTAAAAGTTGCAGAACCCAAAGTGAATAAAAGTAAAATTTGCAGGACCCAAAGAGAATAAAAGTAAAAGTTGCAGGACCCAAAGAGAAGAAAAGTAAAAGTTGCAGAACCCAAAGTGAATAAAAGTAAAAGTTGCAGGACCCAAAGTAAATAAAAGTAAAAGTTGCAGAACCCAAAGTAAATAAAAGTAAAAGTTGCAGGACCCAAAGAGAAGAAAAGTAAAAGTTGCAGGACCCAAAGTAAATAAAAGTAAAAGTTGCAGGACCCAAAGTAAATAAAAGTAAAAGTTGCAGGACCCAAAGAGAAGAAAAGTAAAAGTTGCAGGACCCAAAGAAATTAAAAGTAAATGTTACAGGACCCAAAGAGAAGAAAAGTAAATGTTGCAGGACCCAAAGAAAATAAAAGTAAAAGTTGCAGGACCCAAAGAGAATAAAAGTAAAAGTTTCAGGACCTAAAGAGAATAAAAGCAAAAGTTGCAGGACCCAAAGTGAATAAAAGTAAAAGTTGCAGGACCCAAAGAGAATAAAAGTAGAAGTTGCAGGACTCAAAGAAAATAAAAGTAAAATTTGCAGGACCCAAAGAAAATAAAAGTAAAAGTTGCAGAACCCAAAAGGAATAAAAGTAAAAGTTGCAGGACCCAAAGAAAAAAAATGTAAAATTTGCAGGACCCAAAGAGAATAAAAGTAAAAGTTGTAAGACCCAAAGAGAATAAAAGCAAAAGTTGCAGGACCCAAAGAGAATAAAAGTAAAAGTTGCAGGACCCAAAGAAAATGAAAGTAAAAGTTGCAGAACCCAAAGAAAATAAAAGTAAAATTTGTAGGACCCAAAGAGAATAAAAGTAAAAGTTGCAGGACCCAAAGAAAATAAATGTAAATGTTGCAGGACCCAAAGAGAATAAAAGTAAAAGTTGGAGGACCTAAAGAGAATAAAAGTAAAAGTTGCAAGATCCAAAGTGAATGAAAGGAAAAGTTGCCGGACCCAAAGAGAATAAAAGTAAAAATTGCGGGAACCAAAGAAAATAAAAGTAAAAGTTGAAGGACCCAAAGAAAATAAAAGTAAAATTTGCAGGACCCAAAGAGAATAAAATAAAAGTTGCAGGACCCAAAAAAAATAAAATAAATGTGGCAGGCCCCAAAGAGAATAAAAGTGAAAGTTGCAGGACCCAAAGAGAAGAAAAGTAAAAGTTAAAGGACCCAAAGAAAATAAAAGTAATAGTTGCAGGACCCAAAGAGAATAAAAGCAAAATTTGCAGGACAGAAAGTGAATAAAAGTAAAAGTTGCAGGGCCCAAAGAGAAAAAAAGTAAAATTAACAGGACCCAAAGAGATTAAAATAAACGTTGCAGGACCCAAAGAGAATAAAAGTAAAAATTACAGGACCCAAAGAGAATAAAATAAAAGTTGCAGGACCCAAAGAAAATAAAATAAAAATTACAGGACCCAAAGAGAATAAAATAAAAGTTGCAGGACACAAAGAGAATAAAAATAAAAATTACAGGACCCAAAGAGAATAAAATAAAAGTTGCAGGACACAAAAAGAACAAAATAAAAGTTGCTGGACCCAATGAAAATAAAATAAAATTTGCAGGACCCAAAGAGAATAAAATAAAAGTTGCAGGACCCAAAGCGAAGAAAAGTAAATGTTGCAGGACCCAAATAGAATAAAAGTAAAAGTTGCAGGACCCAGAAAGAATAAAAGCAAAAGTTGCAGGACCCAAAGGGAATAAAAGTAAAAGGTGCAGGACCCAAAAGAGAATAAAATAAAATTTGCAGGACCTAAAGGGAATAAATGTAAAAGTTGCGGGACCCAGAGAAAATAAAAGTAAAAGTTGCAGGACCCAAATAGAAAAAAAGTAAAAGTTGCAGGACCAAAAGAGAATAAAATAAAAGTTGCAGGACCTAAAGAGAAGAAAAGTAAAATTTGCAGGACCCAAATAGAATAAAAGTAAAAGTTGCAGGACCAAAAGAGAATAAAATAAAAGTTGCAGGACCTAACGAGAAGAAAAGTAAAATTTGCAGGACCCAAATAGAATAAAAGTAAAAGTTGCAGGACCCAAACAGAATAAAATAAAAGTTGCAGAACCCAAAGAGAATAAAAGTAAAAGTTGCAGGACCCAAATAGAATAAAAGTACAAGTTGCAGGACCCAAAGAGAATAAAAGAAAAAGTTGCAGGACCCAACGAGAAGAAAAGTAAAAGTTGCAGGACCCAAAGATAAGAAAAGTAAAAGTTGCAGGACCCAAAGAGAATAAAATAAAAGTTGCAGTACCTAAAGAGAATAAAAGTAAAAGTTGCAGGACCCAAAGAGAAGAAAATAAAGGTTGCAGGACCCAAAGAGAATAAAATAAAAGTTGCAGGACCCAAAGAAAATAAAATAAAAGTTGCAGGACCCAAAGAGAATAAAAGCAAACATTGCAGGACCCAAAGAGAAAAAAAAAAGTTGCAGGACCCAAAGAAAATAAAAGAAAAAGTTGCAGGACCCAAAGAGAATAGGAGTAAAACTTGCAAGACTCAAAGAAAATGAAAGTAAAAGTTGCAGGACCCAAAGAAAATAAAAGTAAAAGTTGCAGGACCCAAAGAGAATAAAAGTAAAAGTTGCAGGACCCAAATACAATAAAAGTAAAAGTTGCAAGACCCAAAGAGAATAAAAGTAAAAGTTGCAAGATCCAAAGTCAATAAAAGTAAAAGTTGCAGTACCTAAAGAGAATAAAATAAAAGTTGCAGGACCCAAAGAGAAGAAAATAAATGTTGCATCACCCAACGAGAATATAATAACAGTTGCAGGACCCAAAGAGAATAAAAGTAAAAGTTGCAGGACCCAAAGAGAATAAAAGCAAAAGTTGCAGGACCCAAAGAGAATGAACGTAAAAGTTTCAGGACCCAAAGAGAATAAAAGTAAAAGTTTCAGGACCTAAAGAGAATAAAAGCAAAAGTTGCAGGACCCAAAGTGAATAAAAGTTAAATTTGCAGAACCCAAAGTGAATAAAAGTAAAAGTTGCAGGACCCAAAGAGAATAAAAGTAAAAGTTGCAGGACCCAAAGAGAATAAAAGTAAAAGTTGCAGGACCCAAACGGAATAAAAGTAAAAGTTGCAGAACCCACAGGGAATAAAAGTAAAAGTTGCAGGACCCAAAGAAAATAAAAGTAAAAGTTGCAGGACCCATAGAGAATAAAAGCAAAAGTTGAAGGACCCAAAGAGAAGAAAAGTAAAAGTTGCAGGACCCAAAGAAAATAAAAGTAAAAGTTGCAGGACCCAAAGAGAATAAAAGTAAAAGTTACAGGACCCGAAGAAAGTAAATGTAAAAGTTGCAGAACCCAAAGAGAATAAAAGTAAAAGTTGCAGGACCCAAAGAGAATAAAAGTAAAAATTGCAGGACCCAAAAAAAAATAAAAGTAAAAGTTGCAGGAACCAAATAGAATAAAAGTAAAAGTTGCGGGACCCAAAGAGAAGAAAAGTAAAAGTTACAGGACCCAAAGTGAATAAAAGCAGAAGTTGCAGGACCCAAAGTGAATAAAAGTAAAAGTTGCCGGATCCAAAGAGAATAAAAGCAAAAGTTGCAGGACCAAAAGAGAATAAAAGTAAAAGTTGCAGGACCCAAAGAGAATAAAAGTAAAAGTTAAAGGACCCAAAGAGAATATAAAGCAAAAGTTGCAGGACCCAAAGAGAATAAAGGTAAAAGTTGCAGGACCCAAAGAGAATAAAAGTAAAACTTTCAGGACCTAAAGAGAATAAAAGCAAAATTTGCAGGACCAAAATAGAATAAAAGTAGAAGTTGCAGGACCCAAAGAGAATAAAAGTAAAAGTTGCAGAACCCAAAGGGAATAAAAGTAAAAGTTGCAGGACCCAAAGAAAATAAAAATAAAATTTGCAGGACCCAAGGAGAATAAAAGTAAAAGTTGCAGGACCCAAAGTGAATAAAAGCAAAAGTTGCAGGACCCAAAGAGAATAAAAGTAAAAGTTGCTGGACCCAAAGGGAATAAAAGTAATAGTTGCATGACCCAAAGAGAATAAAAGTAAAAGTTGCAGGACCCAAAGAGAATAAAAGTAAATTTGCAGGACCCAAAGAGAATAAAAGTAAAAGTTGCAGGACCCAAAGAAAATAAAAGTAAAAGTTGCAGGAACCAAAGAGAATAAAAGTAATAGTTGCATGACCCAAAGAGAATAAAAGTAAAAGTTGCAGGACCCAAAGAGAATAAAAGTAAAAGTTGCAGAACCCAAAGAGAATAAAAGTAAAAGTGCAGGACCCAAAGAGAATAAAAGTAAAAGTTACTGGACCCAAAGAGAATAAAAGTAAAAGTTGCAGGACCCAAAGAGAAAAAAAGTAAAAGTTGCAGAACCCAAATGGAATAAAAGTGAAAGTTGCCGGACCCAAAGAGAATAAAAGTAAAAGTTGCAGAACCCAAAGAAAATAAAAGTAAAAGTTGCAGGAACCAAAGAGAATAAAAGTAAAAGTGCAGGACCCAAAGAGAATAAAAGTAAAAGTTGCAGGACCCAAAGAGAATAAAAGTAAAAGTTGCAGGACCCAAAGAGAAAAAAAGTAAAAGTTGCAGGACCCAAAGAGAATAAAAGTGAAAGTTGCCGGACCCAAAGAGAATAAAAGTAAAAGTTGCAGAACCCAAAGAGAATAAAAGTAAAAGTTGCAGGACCCAAAGAAAATAAAAGTAAAAGTTGCAGGACCCAAAGAAAATAAACGTAAAAGTTGCAGGACCCAAAGTGAATAAAAGTAAAAGTTTCAGGACCAAAAAAGAATGAAAGTAAAAGTTACAGGACCTAAAGAGAATAAAAGCAAACATTGCAGGACCCAAAGAGAATAAAAGTAAAAGTTGCAGGACCCAAACAAAATAAAAGTAAAATTTACAGGACTCAAAGAGAATAAGAGTAAAAATTGCAAGACACAAAGAAAATAAAAGTAAATTTTGCAGGACCCAAAAAGAATAAAAGTAAAAGTTGCAGGACCTAAAGAGAATAAAAGCAAAAGTTGCAGGACCCAAAGAGAATAAAAGTAAAAGTTGTAGGACCCAAAGAAAATAAAAGTAAAAGTTGCAGGACCCAAAGAAAATAAAAGTAAAAGTTGCAGGACCTAAAGAGAAAAAAAGTAAAAGTTGCAGGACCCAATGAAAATAAAAGTAAAAGTTGCAGGACCCAAAGAGAATAAAAGTAAATGTTGCAGGACCCAAAGTGAATAAAATTAAAAGTTAAAGGACCCAAGGCAAAAGTTGCAGGACCCAAAGAGAATAAAGCTAAAAGTGCAGGACCCAAAGAGAATAAAAGTAAAACTTTCAGGACCTAAAGAGAATAAAAGCAAATGTTGCAGGACCCAAAGAGAATAAAAATAAAAGTTGCAGGACCCAAAGAAAGTAAATGTAGAAGTTATAGGACCCAAAGAGAATAAAAGTAAAAGTTTCAGGACCTAAAGAGAATAAAAGTAAAAGTTTCAAGATCCTAAGTGAATAAAAGGAAAAGTTGCAGGACCCAAATAGAATGAAAGTAAAAATAGCAGGACCCAAAGAAAATAAAAGTAAAAGTTGCGGGACCCAAAGAGAAGAAAAGTAAAAGTTGCAGGACCCAAGGAAAATAAAAGTAAAAGTTGCAGGACCCAAAGAGAATAAAAGTAAAAGTTTCAGGACCTAAAGAGAATAAAAGCAAAAGTTTCAGGACCCAAAGTGAATAAAAGTAAAGTTGCAGGACCCAAAGAGAATAAAAGTAAAAGTTGCAGAACCCAAAGGGAATAAAAGTAAAAGTTGCGGGACCCAAAGAAAATAAAAGTAAAATTTTCAGGACCCAAAGAGAATAAAAGTAAAAGTTTCAGAACCCAAAGGGAATAAAAGTAAAAGTTGCAGAACCCAAAGTGAATAAAAGTAAAAGTGGCAGGACCCAAAGGGAATAAAAGTAAAAGTTGCGGGACCCAAAGAAAATAAAAGTAAAATTTTCAGGACCCAAAGAGAATAAAAGTAAAAGTTTCAGAACCCAAAGGGAATAAAAGTAAAAGTTGCAGGACCCAAAGAGAATAAAAGTAAAAGTTGCAGAACCCAAAGGGAATAAAAGTAAAAGTTGCGGGACCCAAAGAAAATAAAAGTAAAATTTTCAGGACCCAAAGAGAATAAAAGTAAAAGTTTCAGAACCCAAAGGGAATAAAAGTAAAAGTTGCAGGACCCAAAGAAAATAAAAGTAAAAGTGGCAGGACCCAAAGAGAATAAAAGTAAAAGTTTCAGGACCCAAAGTGAATAAAAGTAAAAGTTGCAGAACCCAAAGTGAATAAAAGTAAAAGTTGCAGGACCCAAAGAAAATAAAAGTAAATGTTGCAGGACCCAAAGAGAATAAAAGTAAAAGTTGCAGAACCCAAAGAGAATAAAAGCAAAAGTTGCAGGACCCAAAGAGAATAAAAGTAAAAGTTGCAGAACCCAAAGGGAATAAAAGTAAAAGTTGCAGGACTTAAAGAAAATAAAAGTAAAATTTGCAGGACCCAAAGAGAATAAAAGTAAAAGTTGCAGGACCAAAAGGGAATAAAAGTAAAAGTGGCAGGACCCAAAGAGAATAAAAGTAAAAGTTTCAGGACCCAAAGTGAATAAAAGTAAAAGTTGCAGAACCCAAAGTGAATAAAAGTAAAAGTTGCAGGACCCAAAGAAAATAAAAGTAAATGTTGCAGGACCCAAAGAGAATAAAAGTAAAAGTTGCAGAACCCAAAGAGAATAAAAGCAAAAGTTGCAGGACCCAAAGTGAATAAAAGTAAAAGTTGCAGGACTTAAAGAAAATAAAAGTAAAATTTGCAGGACCCAAAGAGAATAAAATAAAAGTTGCAGGACCCAAATAAAATAAAATAAATGTTGCCGGACCCAAAGAGAATAAAAGTAAAAGTTGCAGGACCCAAAGAAAATAAAAGTAAAAGTTGCAGAACCCAAAGAAAATAAAAGTAAAAGTTGTAGGACCCAAAGAAAATAAAAGTAAAAGTTGCAGGACCCAAAGAAAATAAAAGTAAAAGTTGCAGAACCCAAAGAAAATAAAAGTAAAAGTTGCAGAACCCAAAGAAAATAAAAGTAAAAGTTGTAGGACCCAAAGAAAATAAAAGTAAAAGTTGCAGAACCCAAAGAGAATAAAAGTAAAAGTTTCAGGACCCAAAGTGAATAAAAGTAAAAGTTGCAGAACCCAAAGTGAATAAAAGTAAAAGTTGCAGGACCCAAAGAAAATAAAAGTAAAAGTTGCAGGACCCAAAGAGAATAAAAGTAAAAGTTGCAGGACCCAAAG
This sequence comes from Sepioteuthis lessoniana, assembly GCA_963585895.1. Taxonomy (NCBI): domain Eukaryota; kingdom Metazoa; phylum Mollusca; class Cephalopoda; order Myopsida; family Loliginidae; genus Sepioteuthis; species Sepioteuthis lessoniana. The sequence goes on from OY757934.1 coordinate 2,970,276, forward strand.
AAAATAAAAGTAAAAGTTGCAGAACCCAAAGAGAATAAAAGCAAAAGTTGCAGGACCCAAAGAGAATAAAAGTAAAAGTTGCAGAACCCAAAGAGAATAAAAGTAAAAGTTGCAGAACCCAAAGGGAATAAAAGTAAAAGTTGCAGAACCCAAAGAGAATAAAAGTAAAAGTTTCAGGACCCAAAGTGAATAAAAGTAAAAGTTGCAGAACCCAAAGTGAATAAAAGTAAAAGTTGCAGGACCCAAAGAAAATAAAAGTAAATGTTGCAGGACCCAAAGAGAATAAAAGCAAAAGTTGCAGGACCCAAAGAGAATAAAAGTAAAAGTTGCAGAACCCAAAGGGAATAAAAGTAAAAGTTGCAGGACTTAAAGAAAATAAAAGTAAAATTTGCAGGACCCAAAGAGAATAAAATAAAAGTTGCAGGACCCAAATAAAATAAAATAAATGTTGCCGGACCCAAAGAGAATAAAAGTAAAAGTTGCAGGACCCAAAATAAATAAAAGTAAAAGTTGCAGGACCCAAAGAAAATAAAAGTAAAAGTTGCAGGACCCAAAGAAAATAAAAGTAAAAGTTGCAGAACCCAAAGAAAATAAAAGTAAAAGTTGCAGAACCCAAAGAAAATAAAAGTAAAAGTTGTAGGACCCAAAGAAAATAAAAGTAAAAGTTGCAGGACCCAAAGAAAATAAAAGTAAAAGTTGCAGAACCCAAAGAGAATAAAAGTAAAAGTTGCAGGACCCAAAGAGAATAAAAGTAAAAGTTGCAGGACCCAAAAAGAATAAAAGTAAAAGTTGCAGAACCCAAAGGGGATAAAAGTAAAAGTTGCAGGACTTAAAGAAAATAAAAGTAAAAGTTGCAGGACCCAAAGAGAATAAAATAAATTTGCAGGACCCAAATAAAATAAAATAAATTTTGCAGGACCCAAAGAGAATAAAATAAAAGTTGCAGGACCCAAAGAGAAGAAAAGTAAAAGTTACAGGACCCAAAGAGAATAAAAGTAAAAGTTGCAGGACCCAAAGTGAATAAAAGTTAAAGTTGCAGGACCCAAATAGAATAAAAGTAAAAGTTGCAGGACCAAAAGAGAATAAAATAAAAGTTGCAGGACCTAAAGAGAATAAAAGTAAAAGTTCCAGGACCCAAAGAGAATAAAATAAAAGTTGCAGGACCCAAAGAGAAGAAAAGTAAAAGTTGCAGGACCCAAAGAAAATGAAAGTAATAGTTGCAGGACCCAAATAGAATAAAAGTAAAAGTTGCAGGGCCGAAAGAGAATAAAAGCAAAAGTTGCAGGACCCAAAGTGAATAAAAGTAAAAGTTGCAGGACCCAAAGAGAATAAAATAAATGTTGCAGAACCTAAAGAGAATAAAAGTAAAAGTTGCAGGACCCAAAATAAATAAAAGTAAAAGTTGCAGGACCCAAATAGAATAAAAGTAAAAGTTGCAGAACACAAAGGGAATAAAAGTAAAAGTTGCAGGACTTAAAGAAAATAAAAGTAAAAGTTGCAGGACCCAAAGAGAATAAAATAAATTTGCAGGACCCAAATAAAATAAAATAAATTTTGCAGGACCCAAAGAGAATAAAATAAAAGTTGCAGGACCCAAAGAGAAGAAAAGTAAAAGTTACAGGACCCAAAGAGAATAAAAGTAAAAGTTGCAGGACCCAAAGTGAATAAAAGTTAAAGTTGCAGGACCCAAATAGAATAAAAGTAAAAGTTGCAGGACCAAAAGAGAATAAAATAAAAGTTGCAGGACCTAAAGAGAATAAAAGTGAAAGTTCCAGGACCCAAAGAGAATAAAATAAAAGTTGCAGGACCCAAAGAGAAGAAAAGTAAAAGTTGCAGGACCCAAAGAAAATGAAAGTAATAGTTGCAGGACCCAAATAGAATAAAAGTAAAAGTTGCAGGGCCGAAAGAGAATAAAAGCAAAAGTTGCAGGACCCAAAGTGAATAAAAGTAAAAGTTGCAGGACCCAAAGAGAATAAAATAAATGTTGCAGAACCTAAAGAGAATAAAAGTAAAAGTTGCAGGACCCAAAATAAATAAAAGTAAAAGTTGCAGGACCCAAATAGAATAAAAGTAAAAGTTGCAGAACACAAAGGGAATAAAAGTAAAAGTTGCAGGACTTAAAGAAAATAAAAGTAAAAGTTGCAGGACCCAAAGAGAATAAAATAAATTTGCAGGACCCAAATAAAATAAAATAAATTTTGCAGGACCCAAAGAGAATAAAATAAAAGTTGCAGGACCCAAAGAGAAGAAAAGTAAAAGTTACAGGACCCAAAGAGAATAAAAGTAAAAGTTGCAGGACCCAAAGTGAATAAAAGTTAAAGTTGCAGGACCCAAATAGAATAAAAGTAAAAGTTGCAGGACCAAAAGAGAATAAAATAAAAGTTGCAGGACCTAAAGAGAATAAAAGTAAAAGTTCCAGGACCCAAAGAGAATAAAATAAAAGTTGCAGGACCCAAAGAGAAGAAAAGTAAAAGTTGCAGGACCCAAAGAAAATGAAAGTAATAGTTGCAGGACCCAAATAGAATAAAAGTAAAAGTTGCAGGGCCGAAAGAGAATAAAAGCAAAAGTTGCAGGACCCAAAGTGAATAAAAGTAAAAGTTGCAGGACCCAAAGAGAATAAAATAAATGTTGCAGAACCTAAAGAGAATAAAAGTAAAAGTTGCAGGACCCAAAATAAATAAAAGTAAAAGTTGCAGGACCCAAATAGAATAAAAGTAAAAGTTGCAGGACCCAAACAGAATAAAATAAAAGTTGCAGGACCTATAGAGAACAAAAGTAAAAGTTGCAGGACCCAAAGAGAATAAAATAAAAGTTGCAGGACCCAAAGAGAATAAAAGCAAAAGTTGCAGGACCCAAAGAGAATAAAAGCAAAAGTTGCAGGACCCAAAGAGAATAAAAGTAAAAGTTGCAGGACCCAAAGAGAATAAAAGCAAAAGTTGCAGGACCCAAAGAGAATAAAAGTAAAAGTTGCAGGACCCAAAGAGAATAAAAGCAAAAGTTGCAGGACCCAAAGAGAATAAAAGTAAAAGTTGCAGGACCCAAAAAGAATAAAAGTAAAAGTTGCAGGACCCAAAGAGAATAAAAGAAAAAGTTGCAGGACCCAAAGTGAATAAAATTAAAAGTTGCAGGACCCAAAGAGAAGAAAAGTAAAAGTTGCAGGACCTAAAGAGAATAAAAATAAAGTTGCAGGATCTATAGAGAACAAAAGTAAAAGTTGCAGGACCCAAAGAAAATAAAAGTAAAAGTTGCAGGACCCAAATAGAATAAAATAAAAGTTGCAGGACCCAAAGAAAATAAAATAAATGTTGCAGGACCCAAAGAGAATAAAATAAAAGTTGCAGTACCTAAAGAGAATAAAAGTAAAAGTTGCAGAACCCAAAAGGAATAAAAGTAAAAGTTGCAGGACCCAAAGAGAATAAAATAAAAGTTGCAGGACTCAAAGAAAATAAAATAAAAGTTGCAGGACCCAAAGACAATAAAATAAAAGTTGCAGTACCTAAAGAGAATAAAAGTAAAAGTTGCCTGACCCAAAGAGAAGAAAATAAATGTTGCAGGACCTAAAGAGATTAAATAAAAGTTGCAGGACCCAAAGAAAATAAAATAAAAGTTGTAGGACCCAAAGAGAATAAAAGCAAAAGTTGCAGGACCCAAAGAAAATAAAAGTAAAAGTTGCAGGACCCAAATAGAATAAAAGTAAAAGTTGCAGGACCCAAAAAGAATAAAAGCAAAAGTTGCAGGACCCAAAGAGAATAAAAGTAAAAGTTGCAGGACCCAAAGAGAATAAAAGTAAAAGTTGCAGGGCCGAAAGAGAATAAAAGCAAAAGTTGCAGGACCCAAAGTGAATAAAAGTAAAAGTTGCAGGACCCAAAGAGAATAAAATAAATGTTGCAGAACCTAAAGAGAATAAAAGTAAAAGTTGCAGGACCCAAAATAAATAAAAGTAAAAGTTGCAGGACCCAAATAGAATAAAATAAAAGTTGCAGGACCTATAGAGAACAAAAGTAAAAGTTGCAGGACCCAAAGAGAATAAAATAAAAGTTGCAGGACCCAAAGAGAATAAAAGCAAAAGTTGCAGGACCCAAAGAGAATAAAAGCAAAAGTTGCAGGACCCAAAGAGAATAAAAGTAAAAGTTGCAGGACCCAAAGAGAATAAAAGCAAAAGTTGCAGGACCCAAAGAGAATAAAAGTAAAAGTTGCAGGACCCAAAAAGAATAAAAGTAAAAGTTGCAGGACCCAAAGAGAATAAAAGAAAAAGTTGCAGGACCCAAAGTGAATAAAATTAAAAGTTGCAGGACCCAAAGAGAAGAAAAGTAAAAGTTGCAGGACCCAAAGAAAATGAAAGTAATAGTTGCAGGACCCAAATAGAATAAAAGTAAAAGTTGCAGGGCCGAAAGAGAATAAAAGCAAAAGTTGCAGGACCCAAAGTGAATAAAAGTAAAAGTTGCAGGACCCAAAGAGAATAAAATAAATGTTGCAGAACCTAAAGAGAATAAAAGTAAAAGTTGCAGGACCCAAAATAAATAAAAGTAAAAGTTGCAGGACCCAAATAGAATAAAAGTAAAAGTTGCAGGACCCAAACAGAATAAAATAAAAGTTGCAGGACCTATAGAGAACAAAAGTAAAAGTTGCAGGACCCAAAGAGAATAAAATAAAAGTTGCAGGACCCAAAGAGAATAAAAGCAAAAGTTGCAGGACCCAAAGAGAATAAAAGCAAAAGTTGCAGGACCCAAAGAGAATAAAAGTAAAAGTTGCAGGACCCAAAGAGAATAAAAGCAAAAGTTGCAGGACCCAAAGAGAATAAAAGTAAAAGTTGCAGGACCCAAAGAGAATAAAAGCAAAAGTTGCAGGACCCAAAGAGAATAAAAGTAAAAGTTGCAGGACCCAAAAAGAATAAAAGTAAAAGTTGCAGGACCCAAAGAGAATAAAAGAAAAAGTTGCAGGACCCAAAGTGAATAAAATTAAAAGTTGCAGGACCCAAAGAGAAGAAAAGTAAAAGTTGCAGGACCTAAAGAGAATAAAAATAAAGTTGCAGGATCTATAGAGAACAAAAGTAAAAGTTGCAGGACCCAAAGAAAATAAAAGTAAAAGTTGCAGGACCCAAATAGAATAAAATAAAAGTTGCAGGACCCAAAGAAAATAAAATAAATGTTGCAGGACCCAAAGAGAATAAAATAAAAGTTGCAGTACCTAAAGAGAATAAAAGTAAAAGTTGCAGAACCCAAAAGGAATAAAAGTAAAAGTTGCAGGACCCAAAGAGAATAAAATAAAAGTTGCAGGACTCAAAGAAAATAAAATAAAAGTTGCAGGACCCAAAGACAATAAAATAAAAGTTGCAGTACCTAAAGAGAATAAAAGTAAAAGTTGCCTGACCCAAAGAGAAGAAAATAAATGTTGCAGGACCTAAAGAGATTAAATAAAAGTTGCAGGACCCAAAGAAAATAAAATAAAAGTTGTAGGACCCAAAGAGAATAAAAGCAAAAGTTGCAGGACCCAAAGAAAATAAAAGTAAAAGTTGCAGGACCCAAATAGAATAAAAGTAAAAGTTGCAGGACCCAAAAAGAATAAAAGCAAAAGTTGCAGGACCCAAAGAGAATAAAAGTAAAAGTTGCAGGACCCAAAGAGAATAAAAGTAAAAGTTGCAGGGCCGAAAGAGAATAAAAGCAAAAGTTGCAGGACCCAAAGTGAATAAAAGTAAAAGTTGCAGGACCCAAAGAGAATAAAATAAATGTTGCAGAACCTAAAGAGAATAAAAGTAAAAGTTGCAGGACCCAAAATAAATAAAAGTAAAAGTTGCAGGACCCAAATAGAATAAAATAAAAGTTGCAGGACCTATAGAGAACAAAAGTAAAAGTTGCAGGACCCAAAGAGAATAAAATAAAAGTTGCAGGACCCAAAGAGAATAAAAGCAAAAGTTGCAGGACCCAAAGAGAATAAAAGCAAAAGTTGCAGGACCCAAAGAGAATAAAAGTAAAAGTTGCAGGACCCAAAGAGAATAAAAGCAAAAGTTGCAGGACCCAAAGAGAATAAAAGTAAAAGTTGCAGGACCCAAAAAGAATAAAAGTAAAAGTTGCAGGACCCAAAGAGAATAAAAGAAAAAGTTGCAGGACCCAAAGTGAATAAAATTAAAAGTTGCAGGACCCAAAGAGAAGAAAAGTAAAAGTTGCAGGACCCAAAGAAAATGAAAGTAATAGTTGCAGGACCCAAATAGAATAAAAGTAAAAGTTGCAGGGCCGAAAGAGAATAAAAGCAAAAGTTGCAGGACCCAAAGTGAATAAAAGTAAAAGTTGCAGGACCCAAAGAGAATAAAATAAATGTTGCAGAACCTAAAGAGAATAAAAGTAAAAGTTGCAGGACCCAAAATAAATAAAAGTAAAAGTTGCAGGACCCAAATAGAATAAAAGTAAAAGTTGCAGGACCCAAACAGAATAAAATAAAAGTTGCAGGACCTATAGAGAACAAAAGTAAAAGTTGCAGGACCCAAAGAGAATAAAATAAAAGTTGCAGGACCCAAAGAGAATAAAAGCAAAAGTTGCAGGACCCAAAGAGAATAAAAGCAAAAGTTGCAGGACCCAAAGAGAATAAAAGTAAAAGTTGCAGGACCCAAAGAGAATAAAAGCAAAAGTTGCAGGACCCAAAGAGAATAAAAGTAAAAGTTGCAGGACCCAAAGAGAATAAAAGCAAAAGTTGCAGGACCCAAAGAGAATAAAAGTAAAAGTTGCAGGACCCAAAAAGAATAAAAGTAAAAGTTGCAGGACCCAAAGAGAATAAAAGAAAAAGTTGCAGGACCCAAAGTGAATAAAATTAAAAGTTGCAGGACCCAAAGAGAAGAAAAGTAAAAGTTGCAGGACCTAAAGAGAATAAAAATAAAGTTGCAGGATCTATAGAGAACAAAAGTAAAAGTTGCAGGACCCAAAGAAAATAAAAGTAAAAGTTGCAGGACCCAAATAGAATAAAATAAAAGTTGCAGGACCCAAAGAAAATAAAATAAATGTTGCAGGACCCAAAGAGAATAAAATAAAAGTTGCAGTACCTAAAGAGAATAAAAGTAAAAGTTGCAGAACCCAAAAGGAATAAAAGTAAAAGTTGCAGGACCCAAAGAGAATAAAATAAAAGTTGCAGGACTCAAAGAAAATAAAATAAAAGTTGCAGGACCCAAAGACAATAAAATAAAAGTTGCAGTACCTAAAGAGAATAAAAGTAAAAGTTGCCTGACCCAAAGAGAAGAAAATAAATGTTGCAGGACCTAAAGAGATTAAATAAAAGTTGCAGGACCCAAAGAAAATAAAATAAAAGTTGTAGGACCCAAAGAGAATAAAAGCAAAAGTTGCAGGACCCAAAGAAAATAAAAGTAAAAGTTGCAGGACCCAAATAGAATAAAAGTAAAAGTTGCAGGACCCAAAAAGAATAAAAGCAAAAGTTGCAGGACCCAAAGAGAATAAAAGTAAAAGTTGCAGGACCCAAAGAGAATAAAAGTAAAAGTTGCAGGGCCGAAAGAGAATAAAAGCAAAAGTTGCAGGACCCAAAGTGAATAAAAGTAAAAGTTGCAGGACCCAAAGAGAATAAAATAAATGTTGCAGAACCTAAAGAGAATAAAAGTAAAAGTTGCAGGACCCAAAATAAATAAAAGTAAAAGTTGCAGGACCCAAATAGAATAAAATAAAAGTTGCAGGACCTATAGAGAACAAAAGTAAAAGTTGCAGGACCCAAAGAGAATAAAATAAAAGTTGCAGGACCCAAAGAGAATAAAAGCAAAAGTTGCAGGACCCAAAGAGAATAAAAGCAAAAGTTGCAGGACCCAAAGAGAATAAAAGTAAAAGTTGCAGGACCCAAAGAGAATAAAAGCAAAAGTTGCAGGACCCAAAGAGAATAAAAGTAAAAGTTGCAGGACCCAAAAAGAATAAAAGTAAAAGTTGCAGGACCCAAAGAGAATAAAAGAAAAAGTTGCAGGACCCAAAGTGAATAAAATTAAAAGTTGCAGGACCCAAAGAGAAGAAAAGTAAAAGTTGCAGGACCTAAAGAGAATAAAAGTAAAAGTTGCAGGATCTATAGAGAACAAAAGTAAAAGTTGCAGGACCCAAAGAAAATAAAAGTAAAAGTTGCAGGACCCAAATAGAATAAAATAAAAGTTGCAGGACCCAAAGAAAATAAAATAAATGTTGCAGGACCCAAAGAGAATAAAATAAAAGTTGCAGTACCTAAAGAGAATAAAAGTAAAAGTTGCAGAACCCAAAAGGAATAAAAGTAAAAGTTGCAGGACCCAAAGAGAATAAAATAAAAGTTGCAGGACTCAAAGAAAATAAAATAAAAGTTGCAGGACCCAAAGACAATAAAATAAAAGTTGCAGTACCTAAAGAGAATAAAAGTAAAAGTTGCCTGACCCAAAGAGAAGAAAATAAATGTTGCAGGACCTAAAGAGATTAAATAAAAGTTGCAGGACCCAAAGAAAATAAAATAAAAGTTGTAGGACCCAAAGAGAATAAAAGCAAAAGTTGCAGGACCCAAAGAAAATAAAAGTAAAAGTTGCAGGACCCAAATAGAATAAAAGTAAAAGTTGCAGGACCCAAAAAGAATAAAAGCAAAAGTTGCAGGACCCAAAGAGAATAAAAGTAAAAGTTGCAGGACCCAAAGAGAATAAAATAAAAGTTGCAGGACCTAAAGGGAATAAAAGTTAAAGTTGCAGAACCCAAAGAGAATAAAAGTAAAAGTTGCAGGACCCAAAGAGAATAAAAGTAAAAGTTGCAGGACCCAAAGAAATTAAAAGTAAAATTTGCAAGACCTAAAGGGAATAAAAGTAAAAGTTGCAGGACCTAAAGGGAATAAAAGTAAAAGTTGCAGGACCCAAAGACAATAAAATAAAAGTAGCAGGACCTAAAGAGAATAAAAGTAAAAGTTGCAGGACCCAAAGAAAATAAAAGTTGCAGGACCCAAAGAAAATAAATGTAAATGTTGCAGGACCCAAAGAGAATAAAAGTAAAAGTTGCAGGACCAAAAGAGAATAAAAGCAAAAGTTGCAGGACCCAAAGTGAATAAAATTAAAAGTTGCAGGACCCAAAGAGAAGAAAAGTAAAAGTTGCAGGACCCAAAGAGAATAAGATAAAAGTTGCAGGACCTATAGAGAATAAAAGTAAATTTGCAGGACCCAAAGAGAATAAGATAAAAGTTGCAGGACCCAAAGAAAATAAAATTAAAAGTTGCAGGACCCAATAGAATAAAAGTAAAAGTTGCAAGACCCAAAGAGAATAAAATAAAAGTTGCAGGACCCAAAGAGAATAGAATAAAAGTTGCAGGACCCAAAGAGAATAAAATAAAAGTTGCAGGACCCAAAGAGAATAAAAGCAAAAGTTGCAGGACCTAAAGAGAATAAAAGTAAAAGTTGCGGGACCCAAAGAGAAGAAAATAAATGTTGCAGGACCCAAAGAGAATAAAATAAAAGTTGCAGGACCCAAAGAAAATAAAATAAAAGTTGCAGGACCCAAAGAGAATAAAATAAAATTTGCAGGACCCAAAGAGAAAAAATAAAAGTTGCAGGACTTAAAGAGAATAAAAGTAAAAGTTGCAGGACCCAAATAGAATAAAAGTAAAAATTACAGGACCCAAAGAGAATAAAATAAATGTTGCAGTACCCAAAGAGAATAAAAGTAAAAATTACAGGACCCAAAGAGAATAAGATAAAAGTTGCAGGACCCAAAGAAAATAAAAAATGTAGAGAGACGAATTTTAAGTGAGATAAAGTAAAATAGGACAGTTACAATGGTGTCCCATCAGTTGCAGATAAAAGTGAATAGAATATTTTGAATTTAGAATGATACAAATAAATGTATTTGTCAGACAAACCTAAAATTATGAAATATAATAAAAATTTCTTGGCAGTTATAAATAAATTTAGATTCGTTTTTTTAAACTTACTGATGATGAATTAAGTATCCAACTACTTTACGAATCAACTTCTTGCACGTGGACATTAACAAATAACACATGGAGATAGAAAAATATCCGAAAACAAAATATATAACAGTACTTTCCAGGTTCTCTAATCTATCAGCTTATATAAATTACTGGTAGCTGCTTTGGCACAGCAATAAATCAGCTACCTGGACAGCGTTCGCAGTCGAGTAGAATATAGACATAGATATCATCATAGTGAACTAGCAGTAAAATACTATATTCCCGGTAATTGGATGAACATTTGTGTCAGCATTTGCATGGAAAACTCTGTTAATGCCACTATTAAAGGTGTAGGGAAGCTTTTCACTCCTCGTGCATTCAAATCACTAAATAGCAAAGAAAAATCCAACAGAGGATCGTCCCACCAACGCAAATGATAAAACGGAAATCATCACCTTCTTTAACGAGCTATCTTCCCTCTTCTGACACATTCCCAAACACAACTTTCTGATCCTCGATCGAGAAATGAATGCTCAAATAGGTAAAAATAGAAATTATAAATGATGCTTGCACAACTTGCCAAACAAAAATGGTGAATATCAAGTAGAGTTTTCTTTCGAGAATAGATTGTAAAGCCTAAACATTAAATTTCAAAAAATGAAGGTAAAGTTATGGATTTACAACTATCAAAATAACTCTAAAACACAGCTAGATTATATATCTATGAACAAGAAGCGGTAAAATAGCGCTTTGAACAGTGAGGCCTACTTCTCTTTTGAAGGAATATCTTCCGATAGCTGAATCGTTTCAGCAAATATTCACCTGCGTCTGCGATGAAATAAGAAACAACAGAAAAAGCTGCAAGATACGACTGGTCCTCACTTACCAATAGTAATATAAGCAAGTAATATACAGTAACTGTAAGAAACGAGTTTGATACTCTTTAGCAAACATCTGAAAGACATATTCTGAATGAGGAATATGAAAAGTTTGTTACTGCCCATATAGAAGCAGTAACCAAATGCATTGCAACCAAATTAAGAGCCATTAAGGGAAAAACGAGATAACGTGAAAAAACATTCTTACTTAATAAAGGAAACCCAACAAATGCCAACACACAGAAACGTAAGAAAGCATAGAGAGAACTAAGTAACACATACAAAAAAAAAAAACCCAACAAAAACAACAAAACAAACAAATAGAATATATTTCAGGAGAAATCAATAAAATCAGATACTCGGTAGAAGATTGACCAACACGATTAACATGATAGAAAGCAAATGAAGTCAGTGGAAGGTAAAGCAACCCATGAGCAAAACTAAAAGCTGCCAGCCAAGAAGAAAGAATATAGAAGTGAAAGGAACATTTCAAGAATCAGCTTAGAAACCTTCTTGAAATCACTAATCAACTAACCGAAAACACATTAATAGTCAACTAGACATCAATCTTGGACAGTTTACTGAGGAAAAACTCAACGTAGTACTGAAAAAAAGATTTAAAGCAAAAAAGCCGCAAAACTCGACCAAGAACCTCCTTAAGTATTGAAGACAAAGAAATTTGACGACATGCATCTTCGATTACAAAAGTCGTCAATTAATGAAATATAATAGAGAAATAGACAAAAGCTGTATAGTTCCCTTTCCCAGAACAAGTGATCTCGGAATCACAAAGAACTACAAAGGCATAATTCTGACTGTTATTGCTGCCAAGGTGTACAATACTCTGCTTCTCAATCGTATCCAACCTGAAATCGAGAAAATATTTTGGAAAATTGCAACATATTTCGGAGAAATCGATACACACCCTATCACAGATTATGACTATTCGTCGAATCGCCGAAGGAGTACGTGCCAAAAAAAAAAAAAAAAAAAAAAACTCGTGGCAACACTATTGTTTATAAATTTCTTCAAGGCATTTGATTTCATACACAGAAAGAGTATAGAGCAAATATTACAAGCATATGGTTTCCCAGTCTCCCTGCATCCGATTTCCTCGGTCATCTGACGCTCCGCCTCAGATCCGATGTCGGTTCCGCTTGCTGATGGTACGGTCAATCTGCTTATCTGTCCACGTGCTTTTGATTCAGACAGCCAATCGATCGCTAATAAGAGTCGCTAATCGATGAATGGACAGATTAGACCACATAATTAAGAAAGTAAAAAAAAAAATAATTGCCGAACGCCAACAAAGTACAGGATACGGGTTTGTAACGAACAATAATATTTAGTTTAGTATAAAGAGTCTCTAAAATGGTACATACATTTACCCTTCTCGGTGGTTAATAGTGATGTGACACAGAGACTTGGCTCACTGTTTAACAGTCCGTCAATTCCTCTGCGTTCAGAGTCAGGCACAACGCCACTCAAATTATTGTATTTTTTCTGCTTCTTTCCTATTTTGGGTTAATTCATTCCGCCCTTCTTTTCCGTTACCACCTTTAGTGCTCGGTTTCTTCTTACCTTTGCGGGATGTCCTCGTTGTGTAATGGTTAAAGCGATGGACTGTGAAATCGTAGTAAGCGAGTTCGTACTCCAGTCGCGCTATTACGTTCACTTTCGGGCAAATACCCTTGGGAAAGGTATGAACCCCGTATCCTCCCAGCTATGGGTTAAATAGTATCACTAATTCTTTGGCATTGAATAATCCCATGAAGTTTGATATGCCATTAAACAGAGAAACCAAACCAAACATTTACCCAAACGGGCAGATATTTTCTCCTACTTACTCAATATTTCACCCTAATAACATCCTTTATAGTTGGCAGTTAATTCTGCCGTAAGATAATGACATCAACAATCATTACGGTCTCAAAAAAACAAAAACAAAAAAAAAAACAAAAACAAACAAACTTGAATCCCACAGCTTTAGGAAAAAATTTATATAAAAATTTTATCGTCATTTTATACTCAGCTCACCTGCCTGTCATTGTTGTAAGGCTTTGACTCTTGGGTGAACGCGCGTCTCGACTTCGCTAACAATCAAACTTATATTCCTCTAAACAAAATTTGCCGAATAAATTTCTCTTGATTAAGTCAAAATAATTCATTTATCTCTCTTCCTGCTTTTATATCAGCCCAAAATAAACATTTATTTTCACCGTTTTTTCTTCTCACTAAAATTAACAATATATACTCAACGTTTTTTCACTTTTTGTTATGTACTGATTCATTCTTCCATTTCATACTACTTCATAGAGGCATTACATTGACGTAAGCGAAATGCATGGAGAAAAAGAGTAGATGGGTCCTCGACAAGAAGTGAATAAATCCTGGAAGCAGCATCCTACTAATCAACAGTTGTGCGGCTCCTTAACTCTCATCTCACAAACCATAAAAGTAAGACGAACAAGATATGCACGAGGCGTTGCTGGAAAAGGACGGACGAACTCATAAGCAACGTTCTTCTATGACGGACGAGCTAGTTTTTGGACGACCCTGTGTGGACACTGAATGCAATCTAGAGGACCAGCTAGGAGCGATGGAAGATAGGGACCGATTGCGAAAGTCAGATAGGGACCTATTGCGAGATTCAGATAGGGACCTATTGCAAGAATCAGGTAGGGACCGATTGCGAGAGTCAGATAGGGACCTATTGCTATCAGCGTGAATTGATGATATAAATATATATATATGTATAAACAAATTGATAAGGGAAAGTTATAAAGATGTTTTATACTTCGGTAACAGACCTGATTTAAAACCTAAAATATAAAATTATGGCCCTGTGTAACACATTTTTATATATATATATATATATATATATATATATATATATATATATATATATATTAATGTAAATATACTTCCTTTTTTATAAAAAGATCATAAAATAAAAAATAATATATAATTGTTAAAACATTTTAAAACTTATTAATATAACCTTATAACTAGAAAGAACTATTCCATGTACTACATCGTTTTGATTACACCATTTTCCGATCTGTAAAAAAAAAAAAAAAAAGAAACTAATATTCAATTTGTTTATATCATTGGTTTGGAATTCTCAGTTACATTTAATAAAATATCTCTTACCTATCAATTCTTTGCTTATTACGATTAACTTAACAATCGATATTCTTCCTCATACAAAAAACATGGATTTTTTACGATATGTTTCATAAGTAGAGATAGATTTTTGTAAATTAATATTAGCATTGAATTATTATTTCCTGATAACACGAATTATATTATTTAATATTTATCATATATAATTGTTTCAATGGAAGTATAAATGCATATTTTAAATGAGCCGCAAGCCACTATTTAATTTTTCTGGATTTACGTTGTTTTTTTTTAAATTTCTGGAGTATTTAAATTTGGAGTAACGTTTTTTTTTAAATAAAGGAATGCATTGTATCAAATAATAATGAATATGATATTTTCACTGTAAAATCTTTTTGATTAAAAAATATAAAAAATATATATATAAAATTATTTCAATTAAAATCTTTTTTTCAAACTCTATTCTCACCGGAAGCAAAAAAATTTTTTCATTCAACATCTGAAGAGGGTCATCATAGACCTGAAACAAATTTATAATGACGCCAAAGACTTGAGATTTTTTTCTTTTTATTTTCATATATAAAAAATATTTTGGCTCTGCACGTTGAGTTTTGATGTCTTCTTAATCCCAAATTAATTATACGTCGATAGCCATTGGCATTGAGCACTCAATTTGGATACTTCTGCATCCGGGATTTTTTCCTATATATATATATAGAGAGAGAGAGCAAATCACACGGGACTGTAATTTTCTATTTTGAGTTTTAAATCTGGTCTTTTACAATATTATATATTTCCGTGTCCATTTGTCATATATATATATATATATATATATATATATATATATATATATATATATATATATATATATATATATATATATAAGGGAAAACTGGTAATAAATCCGACAGTATAAAAGTGCACGAATTTGAAAAAAACCAAGGTATTCAGAGGATGATTTTATTTTGATTTGAATTATTTGCCAACGATGTTCGTTCTGGTTTTTAAACCTTTATCAGGGCGTTTAGATATTTAAATAAAAGGGAACGAGGAGCGTGTTTTAAACATTCTATCTCCGTCGGTGGCGTTCTGTTTCAAATATATGTTATGTAATTTATTTTAAAAACAACACATTATATCTATCTATCTATCTTCATATTTATATCATTTTGTCATACCGGCCTATTTTAAACATTTCTTAACACATCTGTCTCTCACAGTGTCGGTGTAGTTCATTCTTTTTCGTTCTTTCGTTCTCCAGTTATTTACTTATCTATATATCTAAGTATATCTAAGTATATATAAACGATGAATCCTTGTTATTTCCAAGAAGTAATTTTGTAACTTTTTAGTATCGATCTGACCAAATAAGCAAGCAAATTAAAAAAAAAAAACTGGATCTCTGATCGAATTGTGGCGTGAAATGATATTAGATCCAAAGATTTTTTGATGTTTTTAATTATGTAAATAAACTAACATTTTGAATTCTTTAAAATTAAAGTTGTTATTAGTTTCTAAATTATGTCTGACCAAACCATTATTTATGTTTCCTTTTTTCAAATCTCTCATGTAATCTTCAATCTGTTTTTTAACACTGTTGGAAGTTTCACAAACATATTCTATATTACAATTCAGACATGCGATTTCGTTTACTTCTACTCTGAATTGAATGTGGGTATTGATATTTTTATAATTAAATAAATTTCCAATTATCCTCAAAGATTTCGTGTCTCTTAATTCTAAGGTTCTTTAAGTTTTTTCGGTGATGTTTGTGGTTGAATTGTTGGTAAAATAATATATCATCCCTATAAAGGAAATCTGTAGAATCTTTGGGCATTATAAATTTAAAGAGACAAGATTCTAGAAAATCAAGAAAAAAAAATGCAATTTTTGAACATTAATTACATTGCATAAATTGGAAACAGAATGCCACCGACGGAAATAGAATGTTTAAAACTTTTCCATCTTAGTTTTTCATAAGTGCAAAAAGGGAGAACTCTTTAGTTTGTAAAACCCGCAATGACACACGGATTCCTTGGGGAAAATTTGAATTTCATACTTTTTAATAAATTATTCTTTATTATGAACGCTAACGTTGAAATGAACGGTAGTCTTTTTCGTCTCTCCCCAAAACGGAGTATTTTAAAGTAAATAAGAGAAGTGACGATTTTTATTTATCTAATTATCAATTTATTTATTAATTTTTTGCATCATCGTTTTTGAATAAAAAATATGATGGAAAGAATTAATAAAAAATAATCTAATATGAATTATGTATATTATAATTATGTACAAACTTAAAATAATTAATTTATTTATTTAGGATATCAAAGTGATGCATAAATTTCTTTATTTAAAAAATGTAACTTAAGCAAACTTGTTTTATAAAAATTAACTATATTAAATTTAACTTAGTTATAAATTTGGTACAAATGATCGAGCTTTATTTATTTAATCATTTATATTTTAACATGATATAAAAAGAGGAAAGAGATACGTAGACTTTGTACATAGCTATTAGCTTTTTCTTTTGATCTTTTAAATTTGCATAGAATTTATTTCGTAACTGTTACAGTACACATCTTTATAGTACATTAGAATATGAAATTAAGTGATGCTAAAGTTATGGATTTTTCTATGGATTTATTTATTTATCTATTTTTTTCATTTCATCTTATTTTATTTTTGATAGAATATCAAATTTTCTCCATATCAACGTAACTATAATTTTCTTTTACTTGTCATTGATGTTGTTTTTTTGATTTTTTTAAAGTTACTTATCTTAAATGATAGTAGAAGCGTCTCGAATTCTAACGTTCATTTTCACCTTTTTTTTTATTACATTAGAATTTTTAATAGTAGTGGTGGTGGTAAAGGTAATAATAATAATAATAATAATAATAATAATAATAATAATAATAATAATAATAAATGGATGACATCAAACTGTTTGCCAAAAATGAAAAACAACTGGAAACTCTAATACACGCAGTTAGAATATACAGTCAGGATATAGGAATGAAGTTTGGTATAGAAAAGCGACCATGTTAGTAATGAAAAGTGGCAAATGTCATCTTACGGACGGAGTGGAACTACCAAATCAAGACAAAGTTAGAACGCTCGGAGAAAAGGAAACCATCAAACAAGAGGAGATGAAAGAAAAAATGAAGAAAGAATATTTCAGGAGAACCAGAAAGCTACTCGAGACTAAACTATAAAGCAGAAACCTGATCAAAGAAATAAATACCTGGGCTGTCCCCTAGTGAGATATTCAGGACCATTCTTCAAATGGACTAGAGAAGAACTAAAACAAATAGACCCGAGAATAAGAAAACTAATGACCGTGTATCAAGTGTTATATCCCAGAGATGACGTTGACAGATTATATGTGTCAAGAAAAGAAGGAGGAAGAGGACTAACCAGTATTGATGTATCAATACAACAACTCAAAGACTACATTGAAAAGAACGAAGGAAGACTGATTACAGCCACCAGAAACAATACTGAAAGCATGAGGATTGCGAGAACGACAATGAACAGAAAAAAAAGGGGGGGAAACATCTATATGGACGTTTTAAGCGACTTATAAACGAACTCAAGAAAACATGGATGTTGCTAAGAAACGGAAACCTTAAAAGAGAAATTGAATCTCTCCTGATTGTAACAACAAAGAATACTATAAGAACCAATCATATCCAAGTAAGAATAGATAAGACGCAATAAAACAGCAGAGGTAGGTTTGTTGTTATAGAGACGAAACGATCAATCACATCATCAGCGAATGCAGTAAATTAGAACAAAAAGAGTCTAATACTAGACACGACTGGGTGGGCAAAGTGATCTACTGGGAATTGTGCAAGAAATTTGAATTTGACCATATGAAAAAATGGTATATACTCAACTCAATATCTGTCTTCGAGAATGACACACAAATTCCTCAGGGATTTTCACATACAAGAGGATCACCTAATTTCAGCCAGACGACCAGAAGGATACATACGTCGACCTTGCTAGGGAATTGAAGAAACTGGGGAACATGAAAGTGACAATTAGACCGATTGTCATTGTTCTTGGTACAGTCACCAAAGGATTAATAAAGGGACAGGAGGACTTGGAAATATGAGGACCAGTAGAGACCATCAAACTACTGCATTATTGAGATCGGCCAGAATACTGAGAAGAGTCCTGGAGATTTGAAGAGATGTGTTGTCACTCAAACTCCAGAGAAACTCTCAAGGAGTAACCCAGCACCTGTCCTAGAAAATGACACGCATAAACTCTTATGGGACTTTGACATACACACGGATCACCTAATCTTGGCTTGAAGACCAGACCTTAGAATAAACAACAACAACAACAACAACAACAACAACAACAACAACAACAACAAAAAGAGAATTTGCAAAATTGTCGACTTTGCTGTCTCGGCTGACCACAGAATAAAACTGAAAGAATGTGAAAAGAAGGATAAGTACCTCGACTTTGCTAGAGAATTGAAGAAACTATGGAACATGAAAGTGTCGATTGTATAAATGTGATTGGTGCTTTTGGCGCAGTGACTGAAGGATTATTAAAGGGCCTGGGAGACTTGGAAGTTGGCGGACGAGTGGAGACCATCCAAACTACAGCTTTATTGAGAACGGCCAGAATACTGAGAAGAGTCCTGGAGTCTTGAGGAGACTTGCTGTCACTCAAACTCCACTTACTTTCGCGCGGGTAAACAAGTGGCGCGTTCTGCTCGGGTTGGAGCTCGGGCCCAAGTATTCAAAATCAGCTGCAAAGCTCAAACCCAAACCAAAACTACTTAGACGTAAAAACATTATTTCTTAACAATAATTAACGATATTTAGCGTTAAAGCTTTTGATGTAGTTAACCGCCTATCTGAGCTGACTGCGTCTGCAGCCGAGCATAATATAGACATCCTATGAATACAAGAAGATACATAATACCGTAGGGAACTAAAAATAAAATATCACGATACTGGTGAAGGATGGACATTTGCACGGAAAAAAATCCGTTAATGCTGTCATAGGAGTTGCCGAAATACTTTTCAATCCTCGTTTCATAAAATCACTTAATAGTGTAGAGACAATCCAACCAAGAATGATGTGTACTTCATTTGATGACAAACCCTTCTCAAAAATCGTTTCTTGCTGCAGTCCAATTAATTCTAGTTATGAAACGGCAATGATCACTTTCTACAATTAGCTATCTTCCATGCCCGACGCATCCCCAAACTCAACGTAGAGACATGAATGCTCAAATAGGTAAAGACGAAGATAACCAAATAGAAATGGGGAATGTCTTGTAAACCTTTCACTCGAGAAGATGCTAGCATGAATTAATGCTAAATTCCAAAAAAGGAACTATGGACTGGCATATACCCAATCAACTCTAAAACACAACTCGATATTTCTTAGCAAAAAGTGGATAGAGAACGCTAAATAGGCCTATTCCTCTTTTGAAGGAGAATCTTCCGATTACAGAATCGTCACAGTAAAAAGAAGGCCGAATCTACGCTGGAAAAAGAAACAATCAGAAACGCACATTACCAATAGAGATAATGGCAATGAATATGCAGTATGTGTAAGAAACAAGTTTGATACTCTTCAGGAGACATCTGAAAGATATACTCCAAAAGACGAATATGAAAACTTCGTCACTGCTAACATGGAAGAAGCAGGATACCAAAAAAAATCAAGTGTCAAATGTAGAGTTATATGAGTGTCACTAATAGAAAAAACGAGCAACAGGAAAATTGTAAAATTCCATACTTAACAACACTCAGAAACTTAAGAAAGCCCCGAGAGAACTAACTAAAAAGAACAACTAAAATACATTCAAGGCAACATCAGTAAAATCAGAAACTCGGTGGAAGATTGACAATCTCGAATAGCATGGTAGACAGTAACTGAAATGAGTAGAAGGAAGAGCAATTAAGCTAAAAGCTGCCAGCCAGGAAGAAAGAAGTGGAAAGAACATTTCAAGAATCAGCTTGGAAACTTCATTAAAGTCACTGATAAACATACCAAAAAATTATTGATGACCATCAAGACATCAAACTAGAGCAGTTTACTGAAGGAAGAATTTCAAGCAGTACAAAAAAAAAAAAACAAACTAAAAGCAGAAAAGTTCATGGCTTCGACGAAGTATATCGTGAAATATGAAAGATAAGGACATTTAAAAACACCCGTGGTGCCTTCAATAAATTTCCAGATTTTTTTGTACAGGCATTTAAAATTGTCGTAGACTCTTGAAAATTCACTATGTTATTGCTATACATCTTATGAGATGACTGACCAACTTTATGATTTCAGCTTCAAATGAACAGCTACAGCAGCAATTGGAATACACCCTACTAAAGCCAGATTGTCACGGATGGTGAATTTCAAAAATGCAATCTGGACGTGAGGAAGAACGATATGCAATAAAATTCTTTTAAACTCAGAAAAAATGCCACGGAAACGTATGGAATGCTTCAAACTGCTTTTCGACCATCTTGCATGAATCGAGCATGAGTTTTTGAGTGGCATAAGAGATTCAAGGAAGGCAGGGAGTCTGTGAGGGATGATGAGAGGTGTGGGAGGAGTAAGGAAGTCAATACACCAGAGTTGATTGGCCAAAGTGTTAGGGTTAGGGTTACTATGTTGAGGTTTTAAGGGAGTTCAGGAAGAGATTCCGTCGAAAGAAGCCAGCACTCTTCAATTCGGGTCAGTGGCATTTCCACCAGGACAATGCACCAGTCCACAACTCCATCCTTGTCACAGACTATTTGACCAAGATGGGCATCAAGACAGTTCATTACCCTCCCTGTAATCGAGATCTTGCTCCCTGTGACTTTTGGTTATTCCCTAAGCTCAGAGGCTGTCGTTATGAGACAATTGAGGAGATGAAAGAGGCTGTGACGAAGGTCATTGACACGCTCACACAAGAGGACTTCCATGGGGCCTTCCAGAAGTTGTTAGAACGGTAGAACAAGTGCATTGCAGCCAGAGGAGATTACTTCGAAGGAACTAGAGTTTCATGAGTGTACTATCAATAAAACTGCCCATACGAAGTCTGGAAACTTACTTAATGAACTTCGTACTTCGATTATGCAACGGTGTCCATAAACAAAATACAATAGAGAAATGGACAAAAGGCTGTATCCCTCATTTCCTTAAGACTGATGACCTCGGAATCACTAAAAACTAAAGTAGCATAACTGTTATTACTATAAGATTTGTAAAGCTCTGCTTCTCAATTATATCAAACCTGAAGTCAAGAAAATTCTCAAGGAAAATCAAGGTGGCTTTCTGAGAAATCGATACTCATTGTCAGAGATTCTGACTATCCGTCGAAACGCCGAAGGAGCATATGCAAAGAATTTCGTGGCAACACTACTATTTATTGATTTCGTCAAAGAATTTGATTCCATACACAGAGGGAAGATGGTGCCAATTCTACGTGCATATGGTCTCCCAAAAGCTATAATTATGCCTTATAAAAACACCAAAAGCTATCGTTTTCTCACTCAATGGAGACATACTTCTTTGACATTGTTGCTGGTGTTTGCAAGGAGACACTTAAGAACCATTTTTATTTATAATCTACTTAGAATACGTACTCCGAAAGTCGATATATCTAACAAAAGAAAATGATTTTATGCTAAAAAAGCAAGAAGCAGACAATATCTTTCAGGAACTATAACGACTGCAGACTACGCAGATGATCTAGTACCTCTAGATGATACACCTGCATAGCCTGAATCAAGCAGCAGGAGGCATTGGCCTCCACGTAGACACAAATGAAACTGAGTTAATGTGTTTTAAATGTGAAAGCGTCATCCCCACTGCAAGTGGCAAACCTCTGAAATTAGTAGACCATTTCAGCAGCAATATCTCATCAACTGAAATTGATATCAGCATACGCTAAGGAAAGGCGTAGACCGCTATTGACAGGTTATCGATCATATGGAAATCTGATCTCTCTGATAAAGTAAAACGAGATTTCTTGCAAACTGTGGTTATGTCTGTACTACTGTCTGGATGCACCACATGGATGATAACAAAACCAACCGAGAAAAAGCTACGTTCTTTTTTTTAACAAATCCTGTAGGCAAAACACCTTACAAAACTGAAGCTGTATGGTCACTTATCTCCTATCTTATAAACCATCTAAGTAAGACGAACAATACATGCGGGGCACTGCTGGGGAATCGAGAAAGAACTCATACGAGACATTTTTCATGGACCCATACACATAGACGTGCCAGTTTTGGCCGACCAGCAAGAACTTACATCAGGTCTATGTGGACACAGGAGGACCTGCCGGGAGCGATGTATGATAGAGACGAATGGAGAGAGAGAGAGAGAGAGAGAGAGAGAGAGAGAGAGAGAGAGAGAGAGAGAGAGAGAGAGAGAATCAAGGAAATCCATGCTATCTGAGTGACTTGATGGTGATGATGAATTTGGGACTATTTGTAAAACAAAATTCTTCATTTTTGAAGAACTAAAAATAATCATGAAAATACTTAAAACCAAGAGGTACTTTGAAAAAAACTATTTCAAATATAAATTAAAAAAAGACACTATAATTCAAAAATTTTCATTCTTTTATTCTTAGTTCCTTTTTATTATAAGAACAAATCTTTACTTCTTGGCTTCTTTTTAATGCATCTACGTATAATGCTAGATTTTTAGGAGGTAAAAAAATAAACAAAGGCATTGTTTATCGATAACTCAAGAACTAATTCGAACAAAATATATCAATTTTCAATCGGTATAACTTAAAACCTTTTTAAAAGAAGAAATAAAACATTTATCGAATAAGCAAATACTTTTCATTTGAATTAATACACGAAATTTTCCACCTAAAAATAAGGACATATTTTTAATTTTTGATATCTTTTTATTGTTACATTTTTATAGGGTGAAACAAAATGAATTAAATGGATACATTTTTAATCACTTTCACCCAAAAAGCAATGAAGAACTAAATTAAATTTTTGTCATATTAAAAAAAAGTCTGAAAAATGAGATCATCCTAGTTTCCAACCGCTCACAGGATTTGGGTAACATTTTGTTTAAATAATATTTTGAATGTAAAGAATAAAATTCCTTAAAATAAAAGAATATTGTAATACGTGAATTCTCAAATTCTTTCATCAATATATTTTTACATTTGAATTAAAATTATGCTACCTTTTTAAAAATCCTTAGCTAAAAATTTGCTCAGTAAGTAAGCAATAATTGTAAAAAAAATAAGCATTTATATAAATAAAAGAATCATGAAAGTATTTAAAAACTTTCCCCAGTATAGAGTTTCATATTTTTATACATTATTTTAAATGCAAACGAAAAAAGGATAAAAAAGAAAAAATCAATGCATAAAATAAAAGAATACTTTACGTTTGAATTAATAGGCGAAATCTTTCAATTACAAATGATGATACATTTTTAAAATTTTTAGCTTACCCCTCACTTCTCCCTTTAGATCTCCATCTTGTCTGCTGAGGCTGTTGTACCTACCGACTGTACTTCTGCTGAGGGTTATCCGCCTACCCCAACGAGACTACTTAGTAGCTGTAATGCTTTAGGACAGGGTTCTGGTGATTGAGCAGTTCATAAACTGGCAAATGAAGTAGTCAGGTGACTCGCAACACTCCATTTTAGCCCTGCTGGTCTCGACGAGTGGTCGAAGAGGCCCTCTCCGATCAATATGCTAATTATATCCAGCCATTGCACCAAAATGATTATTCCGATCGTATTCTTTAAAATACTCTTGTGGCAAAGAAGTACCAAACCCATTTTATCTTAGAAATGGGTGGCTGAGAGTCAGTTCTGCTTAGAATCATTTAACTGTGTGCAAGCAATATAAGTATTAAATTGATAGAAATACTTGATAAATAGAAATAAATTTGAAATATTTGAAACTGTTTGACTCTGTGTGAACAAATGAACTCTGGCTTGTTTTTGAACAACGTTACGCACAAAATATTCGTTAACAATTTATATATATATATATATATATATATATATATATATATATATATATATATATATATATATACACACACACACACACACACACACATATATATATATATATATATATATATATATATATATATATATATACATATAGGATTTGGCGTTAAATAACACACAAAAGGTGATATGCCATAAAATACCACCAAACCAAACCAAATCTTTCTCTGGTGTTCCTAACATCCTTCAAGTCTGGTCATGGTAGTATATATATATATATATATATATATATATATATATATATATATATATATATATCAGAGTCATGAAAAATTGATTTAGAAAGTGAATTTGTTAAACATGATTAATAAAATTCCAAAACTATTCAATATGTTATTCGTCAATTTTATGGATACAGATAGGAAAACAAAGGATAGAGATAAAAATAAAGTATCTCTCATAAGCAAACAGCAAACAAAAGCAAAAACAACAACAATAATAACAACAACAATGACTTAATTTTCAGCTAAATCAAAGATTTCAGGTTTTTACATTGGGGAACACTTTGTTTTCCATTGAATGTTTTTGTGTTTTGTTTCCAGGTTTTATTTAAAAAAAGTTTCATCACTCACTCAAACATTTCTGCATTATTCAAAAGATCAGATGAAACATTTAACTGCTCATCAGTCAAGAATAGAAAAATCATGTTTTCGAAACTTTTCCTCATTTTCAAATCCTCAGTTAGACTCTTTCACCGTCCTCCTATTCAAGGTCTGCTATTAGTTGCAATCTAATCACTATTACATCTATTCAGTCAGTTTTGACAATTCGTTTCTTGCGTCAACCTGCATATTTTCTCGCCTTTCTTTTAACTGTCTGTGTCACTAAAAACAATTCGATTTCTTCGATGTATATTCCCAATAATCCATTTTAATAGAGCTAAAGTTTCACCAACCCATTTTACTAATCTTTATACAAAACCTGATATCAATCCATTGCCCTATATTCCTTTCATTCATTATCCATTAACGTTGAACATGTACAACTACTGCACCGCAACACATAATTCAGCTAGTCTTTCAAGAAAGGTTGGGTACATATATTTGTTTGACTCAACATCCAACGAAATACTACAATCATTCCGAGAATTGAGTTGTCACATCTTATATATATATATATATATATATATATATATATATATATATATATATATACAAGGAGCACACAATAAGTTTCCAGACTTTTTTCGTATGGGCACTTTTATTGATAGTACACTCATGAAACTCTAGTCCCCTTCAAAGTCATCTCCTCCGGCTGCAATGCTCTTTTCTAACGTTACAACAACTTCTGGAAGGCCCCATGGAAGTCCTTTTGTGTGAGCGTGTCAATGGCCTTCGTCACAGCCTCTTTCATCTCCTCAATTGTCTCATAACGACAGCCTCTAAGTTTTTCCTTGTGCTTAGGGAATAACCAAAAGTCACAGGGAGCAAGGTCTGGACTATAGGGATGATGAGCAACTGTCTTCATGCCTTATCTTGGTCAAATAGTCAGTGACAAGGATGGAGTTGGGGACTGGTGCATTGTCCTGATGGAAATGCAACTAAGCCGATTCCGACGGAATCTCTTCCTTAAAACCTCAACATAGTATTCATTGTTGACTGTCTGTCCAGTGGGAACCCAGTGCATGTAGATCATGCCAGTGCTATAAAAAAAAGGGCTTATCAAAAGCTTGTGGGTGGATTTGCTCTGTCTGGCTTTCTTGGGTCTGGAGGGCCAGCATGCTTCCACTGGAACTCTGTCTCTTGGTCTCTGGGTCAGATCCTTAGATCCAGCTTTCATTGCAGGTCACCAGAGCATCAAGAACTGCGGGATCTAAATTGATCAGCTCGACCATCTCCCTGCTGTCATGACAACGTCTTTCTTTCTGATCTTCTATGAGCACCCTTGGGACAAACTTCGCACAAATCTTCGGCATCTTCAGTTGCTTGTGAATAATTGTGTGTACAGTTCCCACACTGACATCAAACTGTGCACTTATTGTCTCATGGACACACGACGGTCCTTATCCATGAAATTCTTTATTTGGCCAATTAGCTCTGGTATTCTGACTTCCTTACTCCTCCCACACCTCTCATCATCCCTCACAGATTCCCTTGCCTTCCTTCAATCTCTTATTCCACTAAAAAACTGATGCTTGGTTCATGCAAGATGCTCCAAAAGCAGTCTGAAGCATTCCATACGTTTCTGTGGCATTTTTTCCAAGTTTAAAACAGAATTTTATTGCATATCGTTCTCCTAAAGTGTCCTGATGTCCAGATTGCATTTTTGAAATTCACCATCTGTGACAATCAGGATTTAGTTGGGTGTATTCCAATTGCTGCTGTAGCTGTTCATTTGAAGCTGAAATCATAAAAGTTGGTCAATCATCTCATAAGATGTATAGCAATAACATAGTGAATTTTCAAGAGTCTATGACAATTTTAAATGCCTGTACAAAAAAAAATCTGGATACTTATTGAAGGCACCTCGTATATATATATATATATATATATATATATATATATATATATATATATATATATATATATATATATATGCGAAAAGTATCCGCAAAATCAGCAGAAAACAATCTTTGTCGAGCATTTGAAAACTTTGGAATAGAAATGAAACTATTTATTTCCAATCACAGAAAATAATGAATTCGAATCTCATAAAAATGTCCACTAATGATTTTTTTAAAATTATGCAAAGAAGAATTGGCTTCTAAAGTCAATCATCATTGATTTAAAATCAAACATGAGTTTCCTATTGATAAATTTTGGATTTCTATGAGAGAAGAGTATATTTTAGTCGCTAAACAAATATTTTGATCCAGTTTTTCATTTCATATTTATATCAATTAAGATTTTCTCTCTCATAGAAATTAAATGCAAAACAGTTCGACTTCGAACTTCGAGTGCATTTTAGAGAAAATAGGCATGTTTGTCAAAAGTAAAATTTCTTAACAAAGAAAACATAGTAAAGAAACTTCCAGCCAGTGTTTCTCATTGTTACGTATCCTTAATTTACTGAGTAACAAAAGTAATTACAATTTATTATTTAACCTACTGAACGCCGTTTACCTTATTTTAAATATATAAATGCTTTTCGAAAACTTTTTTCAAGTAAATAAATAATTTTGCAAAATTGATTTTCGAATTCAGGTTCTAAGAGCGTCAAAATATTTTTGTTTCTTTTAAAGTAGACGACAAACAAGAAAGATTTGAGAACTTAAACGACAAACAAGGAGGCGCTTGTGATGTAATGGTTATCATCGGAAATGAACATGGTGACTCGATTTCAAATTTGAGACGACGAATTTGCATTTCATATAACCTTAGGAAATATATTGATCCAACTGTTCTCTTTCCAGCTATGAGTGAACAGTTGGTCAGTGAACTATGGTATAGCAAACGGTCGAAGATAATTATTTCTTTATTTTCAATGGTATATCAAACTTTTTGAGCTATTTAATGCCAAAATTATCCTTGGAGAAGAACAGCTTGGGGAATAAGGGGGTTCATGCCTTCTCCAAGTGTATTAGTCTGATAGTGAACAAAATAGTACGACTGGTGTTCGAACTCGCTAACCACGATATTGCAGTCCTGCACGTTAGCCACTGTGCTACAGGTTTCCCCCTTATCTTGAAGAAGGAAAACCTGTTAAACTTCGCTTAAAAATTGACCTTATATCACATCTTACACGTGCCGAGGAGTTGGGTAAATACACACAATTATAGAAAAATATACAAATGGATTTCAAAAAATAGATGTTAATTTCTTCTTGGAAAATGATATTGTTTTAGAGCAGTACTAAAGCAAATTGTTCTTTGAAGTGATTGGAAATTCTATATTCATTAGGTTCTTTACAATTGTAATTGCGTTAGATTTATAATAGACATGAACATATACCGGTAGAAACATGTAGGTAAAGCTTTTGTTTGGTTATTTATTTTTTTTTACTCGTGCTTCATTTTTTCTATTCGACATCCAGTTGATAGTTTTAGATTTTGAGTTGGGAAGAAAGAATTTCCAATGGATAGATTATTAAGTCGATAACTTGATGTCATTAATATCAAGTTCAATGGGAAATTTGCACTCAATGTTTTAGACATTTATTTCACGAGCTTCTAAAGATCACTAAATGTCTATACAAATTTGAATTTGGATAGATGAAGCGAAATCATACAAAATAAAATTGATCATATATATATATATATGTGTGTGTGTGTGTGTGTGTGTGTGCGCGTGCGCGCGCTAACTGATTGATTGACTGGTTGATAAGTATTTTAAAAGGCATCCTATTTAGGAATGCCTATCCTTGAAAATTAGAAAAGTTTTAGAACTTTTCTCCACTGGTATGTTGGTTGGCCGCACCCAGTCCCAGGGGCCCTTATGTTCCGTACCATCGACATAACACGGAGCTTAAGGGGCCCCGGAATTGAACTGAGCTTCCGAATGATTTATAAATTCAATCATTATTAAATTTTGTTTTAGGGTCATTTTTATTCTTTTTTCTGCATATAGCATTGGTTTTCAGGGTCAAATCCAGGCGTTTATACAGTTGCAAGTAAATCACTTTTCCCAAACAGTCATGTTCATTTGCACACTTAACCAAGTGGGTACTAATTTTAATGAATAATTCCAATTGATTTTTTGCCTCGATATCATTTAGTTGAGTCCTGTCTATCTGGGCTTTCGTTTAGTTTATTTATATTGCTGAGCGGATCCATAAACAGTTATTTGCAGACTATTTATCTTTAATATTTCGTCTTTATAATGCTCAGTGTATGTGGTATATGGAGAAGTGAATTGTCAAAATAAAAAAGAGATTATTTTGAAAAATAATTATTTATTATGTAAAATAAAGGCTTCTTAGATTATTAGGTTAGGGAATTATTGATTTACCAACGTAGAATTGGTTGCTTTATAGAGGAAGAATTGAAGAAAAATACTAAGTTTCTATTATTAGCATTTACTAGTTATCTCCTTTGAGAAATTATAATGATTAAGGTGAATGCAATCAAAGACCCTACCGTCTTATCAAATTGAAAATTAGATTTGATTTTTTTATTCTATAAGTTAGCATGTGTTAACGTTATCGTGTTCGCAAAAGATTCGCTACAATATGATTTTTTCTGCGTTATAGCAATAAATATACTGAATTTGAATTGGACCATTTCAATAGAGGTTATACTTTGGACAGAATCTATTTTTCCTCTCCATGATTTGACCCACAACCATTTTTCCGGAGCCCGTTTCCTGTTTTAGCAAATAAATTTGATCACTACTTCTATTTTACTAGTTGATAGAATTCTGACCATCACTCTCCGTTCTTTGTGGAAAGATCTTCTCTTAAGTATAAGTAAATGGTGTTGCTGAAATTAACGCTCTGTCTACAAAGTTGCATTTTAAATATAATTACCGGTTATTAGTCTTGCTAATCGCGTGCATTCCATATGGATAAACCTTACTAGGTTGCTTGATGCAGGTAAATGGATTGTGATAGTTATGTATTTGGGCTTTGTGAAAAGCAAATAGGCTCGTTCAGTTTTTGAATTCGGGTCACTGAGTCCATTTCCTACAATGATAACCACAACACCACAAGCGCCTCTCTCTTTCTTTCTCTCTCTCTCTCTCTATATATATATATATATATATATATAGATAGATAGATTGAAACTTCCATTTGTGTCTTAGAATTTTTCCATAGCACATACATTTGAAGAAGCTAGATCAGAAACAGGGAATGTCCCATAACACGGCTGAACAACTTAGGTCTGAGACATCCTGAATAAACAATAACCGAATCTCCAACTCAGATCAAAATTTATATCTTTATGCAACAAAAGTTGCTGGAAAGATTTGGGCAGGGATGATTTTGTTAAAAAAACATTTCAAGTATCAGTCTCAGCTCTGTTGAAACCGAAGCTCCTAGTTTTGGGTTAAAATTTGCTACTGGTATCAGAAACCATGATATGGGAAAATTGATTGACACAAATTATAGACACCATGACTTTGATTTCCACAAAGGATTCATACAAGGTATCATTGCTGCTTCCACTAACTACCATTCAGATGAACTGACCCAACCTAATAGATACATTACTGCTTTGAAATCTCTCTTCCAACCACAATATCGTTATTTCACCTGGCAAAGTCGGGGAAGTTGTTATGGATTCTACAGTCTATAATCAAAAACTTATGGCTCTACTTGATGATAACAACACCTATGAACAGATATCACTGCAGATGGTTTTAAATAGGCCTTAATAAATCTTACAAACATTAATTTCTAATGAAGATAAATCTTGGTCCTCATTAATCAATTACCACCCCATAATCCCTAAAATTTATAATCTCTCTAAAACCCACTAATCCGACATTCCTTTAAGACCTATTATTTCTGGCATAGGATCTCCCTCCATAATATTCCTAAGCCTCTAGCCAAATTATTATTCCCTCTATTACGTACGATCTGTGATACACACATCAAGAATTCTGGATCACTCCTTAACTAATTAACTGACATTGATATAAACAACAAATATTTACCTTGTTTAGATATCAAATTCCTATATACCAAAATATATGTTGATAGATGGATTGAACATCTACATAATCACCTTCGAAAATGTAATACTACGTTACATCTACCTCTCTCTAAACTAATTAAAATTTGCCTCTTTATCCTCTTAAGCGATCCACGATTTAGAATACTCTTATCCTCGACGCAACATTCCTTGTAAGAATTATAAATAAGAATATATTGGTGAAACATCAGAATTGGTAACCTAAACAATGCACTTCTTCAACACATTTCTCAATCTAATCATAAGTTCGATTTCAATTCTGCAAAGATGCTCATTTACATTCACAATAAAAGACTAAAAGGATTTTTTAAAGTCTGGTGTTATTTCATTTTGTAATTGCGTTAATACCCGTCCGGGTTTTTATAGTATTTCTTCGTACTTGAGCAAAACTATTTTAAATAGGTAGATTATATTCCATCTTTAGTTTAAATATTCCAAATATATCATATCTTTAAATTTTCTCTTATTCTTTTTTCTATTTCTTTTTCTTCCTCTTTTTGATTCGAAATCTGTCTCGATAAACAAACGGAACAAATTCTTTATAATATTCCTTATAAGTAAAATGACGTAATTTAAAAAAAAACGCTTCCTGATTCACTAATTAAACGGCTCACTCTTTCTTGATATACATATTTTCCCTAGGTTTTTGTATTTTTGTATCTTTAAACACCCATCGTTGATTTAACATCACTAATATTATCCCTCACATTCCTGGTGATGGTTCATTATGACTGAAACGCTATAGTGTCGACTTTGTTATCAATTTCTCTCTTTCTCTTTCTCTCTCTCTCACTCACACACACACACACACACACTCTCTCTCTCTCTATATATATATATATATATTGGAAAGCAACTGACATAAGCTAGCCAGTTCGGTAAAAACCAAATTGTTTAATTTTTACTTAAAAGCTATAAGCGATGACCCTTTCATGAGTGATATCTGCGGTTATTTAAAACTTTGTCACATTCAAATTGACACAGCACTAAGGAAAATATATATTAAGGCATCCGATAGATCTTTTACAAATTTTTATAATCTGAAAAAGGTATTGGCGTCATATAGTTATTATGCACAAGTGTCAGTATACACTTTGAAAGGTACTGTAGTTTCAACGTCTAAGAATATAGTTGAACAATTGATTTTATCGAGAGATACGCGTCGGTGCGATTGGTTGAGGCATAGGCATTTACATCCACGATTTATTATTATAGAGCAGAAGAAAGATAATCCGAGGTATTCGTGTTCATTTATGTATCGAAAAATTCTGTGAATAAAGCTACAAACATGTTTCTCAGAATTTATTTTATTATTAATATATTTGTGAAGCAAGACAATGTTATTACTTTCTTTTTCAATTTCTCTTTCTTTTTAACTTATTCTAATTTGACTTCCTTCTTCACATTCTTTTTAATACTTTTTTTGTTTTTTTGTTTCTTTAATTTTACTCGGGTGATTTGAAAATATTTCTTAGGACTGATATTGTACTCATAGATAAACATAAGTGTCAATGATTTCAATAATAATTTCTTTATCTACTAAACAGTCATGTCCAATATGGGAGAACGAAAGGTTTTAAAAAAATTCAATTCTAACAGATTCAATCGGGATAAAATTTGCTTCTAATATTCTTTAAATATTCTTTATTATGCAAGTTTGCATAACAAAGAACCAATGAAAGTTATAGAACAAAAACCGTTTATTACAAAAACGTTTATCGTCTAATATTAAAGAACAAAATTGTAAACACATATGTAAATTAACATTATTGACTCAATATTTATACAGGATATTAATAAGACATGTAAAAATGATGGTTTTTGATTATTTTTGCATATTTCCAAAGAAAACTTCACTAATTTTTTGCTTTGTGCAGATGAGATTTCATTCCATTCTTCCTGTAGTTTCTTTTACAAATCAGTTACTGTTGTCTATTCCTTGTCCTAATATTCTAATTAATGATCTTCGAAAGATTTTCAATTAGAGTGACATCTGGACATCTCTCATACCTATAGGCAACCACCTCCGTGTTTGAGTTACTTTTTTACGCATGTTTCTACTGTCTGACATATTGCTGCCCTTCAGAGACAACAAAATTAAATTCATTTTCATTGCTTACCCAATTTTTATCAGCCCAGATAACGTATCTATTTTTTGCGGATGCAGAGTTTGATAGCAGAAGAAGATGCATGAAGCACTGCTTCATAGAAACGATGTGAAACTATTTTCTCGAGACACTTTCATTGAAGATTGTTACATTATCTAACGTAGAATGTGTCAAAATCATACACGATCACCCAATTTTGCTAAAGAGTGTTTCAGGTTGTCTCCTTTATGCTTTAGATGAATTAAAGAGGTGAGCATCCCAATAATCATCATCAAGCCACTCTTACAGCACGGATTTCCGTGATTCTCTCTCCTCTCCCCAACCGTCTCTATCATACATCGCTCTCGGCAGGCCCTCCAGTGTTCACATAGACCTGATTTAAGTTCTTGCTGGTCGGCCAAAACTGGCACGTCTATGTGTATGGGTCCATGAAAAATGTCTCGTATGAGTTCTTTCTCGATTCCCCAGCAGTGCCCCGCATGTATTGTTCGTCTTACTTAGATGGTTTGTAAGATAGGAGATAAGTGACCATACAGCTTCAGTTTTGTAAGGTGTTTTGCCTACAGGATTTGTTAAAAAAAGAACGTAGCTTTTTCTCGATTAGTTTTGTTATCATCCATGTGGTGCATCCAGACAGTAGTACAGACACAACCACAGTTTGCAAGAAATCTCGTTTTACTTTATCAGAGAGATCAGATTTCCATATGATCGATAACCTGTCAATAGCGGTCTACGCCTTTCCTTAGCGTATGCTGATATCAATTTCAGTTGATGAGATATTGCTGCTGAGGTATATGAAATGGTCTACTAATTTCAGAGGTTTGCCACTTGCAGTGGGGATAACTCTTTCACATTTAAAACACATTAACTCAGTTTTATTTGTGTCTACATGGAGGCCAATACCTCCTGCTTCTTGATTCAGGCTATGCAGCTGCAATTCATCATAGGCAGGTGTATCATCTAGAGGTACTAGATCATGTGCGTAGTCTGTATGTTGCATAGTCATCTACATCATCATTCAGCATCACAACGACACAATATCAAAGACAGACGCATGAATAAACGACGCACGCAGTAACAATTAAGATGCAGGAAGGAAGACGCAAGAAGACTTCTTTACAAATATATTTACCTCTCCCTTTCTTGCAAGAATTCGAAAGGGTTGTTCAAGGGTTTGCATGTGAGAGGGTGCTGGAGACCGAACATAAACTTCATATTTTGACCCCACTGTTATGACCGTCACGTTGTGTCTTTCTTGTTCTCTTGATGTTGGGGTCCAACTCTCTGGAAGTCTACTGGCAACTGCTTTGGCACCCAACTCAACTCAATTATATAATAATTCAACGCCCACACGATCGCCCACTGGATCTTTGAAATCGAATGTTTAATCGTCATCAAGCGGAAATAACTGTGATGCAGTTCAGAGGGTACTCTCTTCCGGTGCATCACTGTAGTGGCACAATGGGACCTTCACCTTGTCCCATATCATAAGTTTTAATCCGCCCACGCGATCTCTTTCGATTACTGGCCATTGGAATGTGTCACTTCCTTCCGGTGTATCACCTTGGAATAGTATTTTTGGGCCGGGTCGAAGGTCAAAATATAACATATAGTCGTTATAGTTACTGAATATAATTATATAATATAATTCTTGTCTTTTTTAGTGTAAGCCATTTTCTTTTATTTGATCTATCGATGTTCGGCAGATTTTAAATAAATATGATGCTAATGTGACTCTAGAGAAATGTCGAAGAAGTCGGTGTCGCCCTCAGGTGAACAGAACTTTGCTCTCGTGTTTTTGCTGAACATCATTATAGCAGTAATCGTTTATTTGGGGACACCATACGCTTATTGTATTTGCTCCATATTCCTTCTGTGTATGGAATCAAATGCTTTGTATCAATCTACGAACAATAGTTTTGCCACGAGTATTTTGCACATGTTCTTTCGATGCAGATAGTCAGAATCTGTGATGTTATCGATTGATTTCTCCGAAAACAAGTCTGATTTTTCCAAAGAATTTTCTCAATTTCAGGTTTGATACGGTTGAGAAATAGAGCATTATAAACCTTAACAGCAATAACAGTAAAAGTCTCTGTAGTTATAAGTGATTACGTGGTCATCCTTCTTAAGGAAGCGGATGATGCAGTCTTTTGTCTATTTCTCTTTTGTGTTTTGTTTATACTGTCCATAAACAAAACATAAAAGAGAAATAGACAAATAATCGAACAATTATGTCGTCAAATTTCCTTATCTTCCATACTTCAGAAAGTATTTCGTTAAAGTTTGTAACTTTTCAGCTTTTAGTTTTTTTCTGTACTACGTTAAGTTCTTCCATAAAATGTCGCAGTTTGATTTTTTGTTGGTCATTAATAATTTTTTGATGTGTTTATTAGTGACTTCGAGCGGGATTCTAAGAAGATTTTTGAAATGTTCTTTCCACTTCTGTGTTTTTTTTTTCTTTACAGCTGCTTTTAGTTTTCCTTCCGTTTACTTATTGCCATAGTCGTGATTTTCGATCTTCTACCGAGTTTTGGATTTTAGTGATTTGGCCTTAAAAGTATTTTTGGTATATGTTGATTAGTTTTCTCTGGGCTTTCTTAAGTTTCTGCATGTTTGCCCTTGTTGGGTTTCCTTTATTAAATAAGGATGTTTTTCACGTTATCTCATTTTCATAATTACTATTGTCTCTCATGGAACACTACTTTTGGCTCTTGGAGCTTTTACATGGGCAGTAATAAAGTTTTCATATTCATCATACGGAGTATATCTTTTGAAGAGTATCAAACGTTTGTCTTACTATTACTGTATAATGATTTCTAATATCACTATTGTTGAGTGAGGACCAGTCGTATCATGAAGCTTTATCTGTTTGTTTCTTATTTTGGCCTAAACTCAGGTGAATATTTGCCGAAACGATTCTGTGATCAGAAGATATTCCTTCAAAAGCGAAGTATACTTTACTGTTAACGACCTTATTCAATTACCGCTCACCTTCTTTAAAACAAATAAATATCCATATAAGACTTTCATGATCTAGAAATTTCTCTATTAACTTCATATGCAAGAGCAGAAATCGTCATTGTTTGAGTTTTGTGTGATTCTTCAAATTTATAATGGCTTTTCATCGTAACAATGATGCAGAAAAATAATGGATATTTGCTTACATATCAATGTTGACATATTTTATTGAACATAATTATAATTCTTTTTTTTCCTTTTTAGAAATTTCTCAAATATAAATGGCAATATTTGGCCTCTATACTTTTTGTATTAAACAGAAATAGTTTTTTGTTCAATAACTATCCTTACACTAAATATTTTTTATACAGGTTTACCGCAGTATAGAAGCTTGTAAGAATATCTTTATTACGATCAAGTCAATAGAATTGAAAATTTCTTTTCAAAAACTTTTAATAATCTAATATTAAACGACACACACACACACACACACACACACACACACACACACACACACACATATATATATATATATATATATATATATATATATATATATATCCTTTATCTGTTTTTCTACGACGTACAGAAAAAAAGAGAAAAAAAGAGGATGAGAAGAATAAAGAAAAGGAAGGTAAAGAAATCAAACGATAAGACATGATGATAGAAATTGTAACAACTTCATTTTTTTCTTCGTCTAAGTTTATGATCCGAATCGAACACATCCGAAAACTGGACTTGTGTTTATGTCCATTTATAAATGGGTATATGTATTTAGCAGGAAACACCAATACTGCAAAAGAGTTCCTGAATAACACACAGGCGAAGGTAAACAGAATTATCAGCTGATGATATGAACAACTCAGTTGTTGTATTACATGACATTCACAGAATTTGAAAGTACATTCTGTTGGTAAGAATTATGAAATTAAAAAGAAAAGAAAAATACACTGGTTTCTGTTTGTAAACTTGCAATTAATCTATTTGAATGAAAGCATCTGTACCAATTCTTCTACATCTTAATGTGTGGATCAGTGATAATGCATAAAAAATTGATGAGGGGGTTTGGGATGATATGGAAAAGAGTTGTCGGGTTATGCACCAATCAAGACACATTTTTGTTTGTTTAAGATAAACAGATTTACACTTTGGCGTATTTTTACACTTAATGCTCAAAATTGCTACCAATAAAATAAATTGATGATTTTATCATCTCAGCTCGAAGATTTACTAGAAAAGAAGCAGTAAAGACACTTTGAAACTGTTGGTTACATTTCTTTAGCAAAGTGCTAAGCGGCCAAGAAAACATATTTTGCAAGAACCGGAAAAGTCTCTTAGACATTGCTTTACTTTTCTTGCATTTTTTACTTATTGTAGATCATTGTCGAAAATACTGTGTCAAAGTAACATTGTATTAGCTTCCATTTCTCTTCAATATTAAAAAAAAGATAACGATATACATCTCGATTATTGTCCATCAGACAAAAATAAAGTATGATAAATAAAATAAAAGTAAAACACTTTTTCCAAACATACCGATATTTAATCAACTTCGTGGTGGAGTTGGCATCACCCACCAGAAATTGAAGTGTCAGAAAATGAACTATGATATGTCTTTATATAAAACACAACGTATAAACAAAAACATTTACAAGGGAGTATTAACGTGTAAGTTGCGTTTGTTTTGTATGTGTTTTGTTAAATAGCAATGATATATCACTGAAAGTTTTTGCGTATATTTTTTGGTCTGTCTAACACGCGGATCGTTTCTTTAACGAGAAATTTCGGTTTTAGGGGGGAATCGAAAAGAATAACAAATGACACAAAAGAAAGGTGTAAAACGGAGAGGCATTTTATTCACTGGTTGCTGCAGCAAATAAATAGAAAATTAAATGTGAAAGAATTTTAGAATAAAAATATCGACCTACCTGATTAATATTGATTAATGGAAAAAGAAATCAGGATATGATACTTGAAACATGCAGTTAGAATTTCGAAAGAAAAGAAATTTGATAAAGAAGAAGAAGAAGAAGAAGAAGAAGAAGAAGAAGAAGAAGAAGAAGAAGAAGAAGAAGAAGAAATAATAATAATAATAATGATAATAATAATAATAATAATAACAGAAAGGAATAAAAAAGTAGGAAATTAAGTGCTCGAGAGGATAAAAAAGAAAATTGAATAACAAGAGATTTCAGTTTAAAAAGTAGTGGTGGAAATATAAAAACATTTACGGAGGCCAAAGACAATGAAGACACACACACACACACACACACACACACACACACAAAACAACAACAACAAACAAACAAAAAACAAAAACAAAAAAACAAACGAAGAATTATCTATTATAATCTACATGATGATTCTTTGGTTGATAAAGCATTCACTCAAACATTAACCCCCCCCCCATCAATAAGTTTCAT
The DNA here is from genome assembly GCA_963585895.1 of Sepioteuthis lessoniana. Classification (NCBI taxonomy): domain Eukaryota; kingdom Metazoa; phylum Mollusca; class Cephalopoda; order Myopsida; family Loliginidae; genus Sepioteuthis; species Sepioteuthis lessoniana. Next base: position 3,008,254 of record OY757934.1, read on the forward strand.
TAGAATTCAACAATATAGAGCAAGATTTTCCTACCAAATACAGAACAGCATTTTGTTAACAAAAACTTAGGTTTTGCTGTTGATGCTGCGATTGTCTTGGCTTCACCCATAATTTTTGATGTTTTTAATCATTTTAGGGAACGCTCTTTTCATTTCCAGCGACAATCTTTCGCAAATATTTTTCATATCTGTTAAGAAGTGGGACTCCTTTTCCTGATTTTTGAATCCTCCAATTTTGCAAGCATCTTACAATTGTTGAGTGACTGTATCCAAGTTTTTCAGTTAATCGCACCGTCGATTAAAAAAAAAAATCTTCTGGTTTATCGTTGCGTGATTTATCCTCCAATTTTAAGCATTAAATGAACACTCATTAACCGTTACTTTAGTAAATAGGGAACTGTTCAGCATCTTCCCAAAGCACAGAATGCATTTTTCATTATTTCTATTTTCATTCGAATGTATAGTCTGGTTGGATGAAATCTTTATTACAGTTTCATTCATTTGTCGTATAAGTCATAATACTCAATTAATATGGAAATCTTAGCGAAAAAGTAGGTGCACAGATACAGAAATATTAGAATACTTCAAAAAAAAAAAAAAAAATTCCTGAAGACGAATTGTGGAAGGAGACGCAGTAATTTTTGTTGAAGCCATGCGACGACTTGTCGATAAACTCATTAAAGTGCCTTCGTCAATTTACATGCGTCATCAACTGTTAAAAAACCAAAAAAAAAAAAGTCGATGAATCAGTAAAAGATATTAATGAACAGCCTCTTGTTCATCGGAAATAAGATCCCTAACTCATCTGTGTTTGCACTGAATCATAAAAAAATGTGTGTAACTGACGCATTTTTCGCGGGTTTAAGCAATTTGAACTTTAAAACCACATCTATAGGATTTCCAAAATCTCCGTAAATGTTTGAATATCATCGATACCACAGCCATGAACTCAATTATTTAACCCATTGCCTTTGGAACCCGGATGAAAAAAACATTTTGCAGAAAGCAGACACAAATCAGGGAAAAATTGTCCAGCATTTATAAATGCTACTTGCAGCTCAAAAGTTTTGAAAAGTGCCGCAACTAAATCCGCAACTGAATTAAATAATATCTATCATAAAGTTGTTAAACTTTAATCGCAAATATATGTAATCATAAGGAGTAGCGAAAATAGTGCTGCACATTCCATTAATATTCATTAATATCAAAATAAAGTCTTTGTTAATCACTGGAAAAGTCGCCACTTTCATAGAAACATCATTTTGTCACTCTAACAACACCACGTAAAACCTCAACCAAAAAGGATCAAATGCTCGTAGTTAAAACTATCTTTACAATTCATAGAGAGGAAAGTGGAAATTAAATACTTCCTCAAATTATACCCAGTAATACTTATATCTCGTTGTACCTTTAATTATTGAAAAGTATGTTTTATGATTTCATTAATAAATCAGTCTCAAACTAAATGGAAAGTCTGTCAACATCATAATTATGTCTTTTACTGATTAAATTAAACATTTTTTATATACTAACACAGTTTAAAATTATCAGAGAATCAGGAATACATTCATTTTGGATAATAAATTGAATGAACGTATGTCTACATCGATTATGTTATAATTTGTCGACTAATCCCAAGGGAACACGATGAAATTCTAGCGAAATTCATGGACGTTTTCAAAAGCCTTTTTATGTAATTTAGTAAAAGTAAACGTCAATTCTTATCAACAGCAATCAATTTTCTTCGCTACTGAAAAACAAACAAAAAAAAACAATCAAAAATAAAAAAGCAAAAACGAAAACAAAAACGCACAGACCACATTACAAAAAGCATAAAACTTAAATGAACTTCAGAATACCAACCAATTTAAAATTCCTCAAACGCCGTATTGTTTTATGCTTTGAACGTTAAATGAATCTCCGAGATGCAATAAACGTGAAGATTACTGTAAAGTGCATTAGACACGATAGTAACACTGGCATACATATACATCTAATCATTCATTACTACTTGGGACTGAAAAATTTTGAATATTTTTTGGCGGGACCTTCTCTCTGGAGGAATGCACGTTAGCTTTTCGCTTAAGATCAGCAGCAGCAGCAGCAGCAGGAAAAAAAAAAACGATAATTGATCGATACACAGTTGTCATAATTGATTGGATACAATCATTCACAGAATTTTCTTTCAATTTTTAATTTTCTTTTATTTTTGCTCGGGTCACCAATCTACTAGAATAAACACAAGTCTCAATAGCACATTGAACCATCAATACAGACAAAAAACAAAAATGTTTGATTTGATAAATCTCTTAAATGTCACGCGATTAAATGTAAAAATATTTACAAACGCCGTGAAACGCCTTTTCACTGAAGAGTATTAAATTCATAAGATAAGCAAAATAATAATTAGTAAATCTATTTTTAGTAACTATCATCGTTTGTAACCATTATGCGTAAATTTATAAATGTCATAAAATAAACATTTGCTCCGGAAAATAAAATAAGTTGAAAGGATTTTTAAAAAATATTTTTTATCAAGCTCAAATTGTATAGTAGGTCTCTTTGTGTAGGCGAGTACTTCAGCTTGTGAGATATATAGGCCTTTTTTTTTATCGTGACAGCATGTATATATGTAATGGTGTTATATGATCCTTCCTACAATTAAAAATATAGGCACTTAAAAAAAGGAAGTCAGATGAGTAGCTTATATGTAAAGTAAGAAAGAAAAAAAAAACATTCATTTAAACCAACAAAATCCAAAAAGAAAAGGAAGAAAAAAAATAGAAAACACGTTTTCCTATGGAAAATGATTTTCTCATAACAGTATCTATTCTGAGCTCGGAAACCTCTGAACAGATGCCTTTCGCAGCAGGATGGGGAATAGATAGCAGCAGACGACAAGCAGGCTTGTACGAAGCCATAAATAGAGAAAGCAGTACATAATGTGTTCGTATCGTTAGAATGGTAGAAAGATGTAGGGAGTCTTTTTCGAGATGTGACTTAATAACCAGTTCATCTAGTAGAAAAACATTTTTGAATTAAAGTTAATCATTCTCTTTACGGGTTAAAAAGATGTGACTATGTCGATGCAAAATCTACATTTTTTGTTATATTTCTCATTCTAATTTGATGTTCTATTGATTGCTAGATGTTTCAGTGTTTAGTTGGTAATTAATTCACTGTGAAATGTTTAGATGCAGAAATTAAAAGAAAGTAAATTTAATGATAAACAAATTCATTTTTTATAAACAAAGATCACAATTCGATTATGTGAAAAGTTAATTGGTAAAAAAAGTATACGGGAAAGTATAGGCAATATCTGCGTTTTTATGCCTGGAAAAATCATTTAATATATGCGTGTGTGTGTGTGTGTGAGTGAGAGAGAGAGAGAGAGAGAGAGAGAGAGAGAGAGAGAGAGAGAGAGAGAGAGAGAGAGAAACTGCTGTAAGAGATTTGTTAAGAATGATAAATAATCAAAATGATAAGTCTAAAAAGACTTAAGAAAATATGTCTAAATGTTTTTTTCTCATAACTTTTCGAAAGATGCGGAAATGAGTAAATTAGTTCATGATTGAGGTCGTGTGATCTTGAAAGAGACTGATTAGAGAAATTGATTGCAGCTATTGATAATAATTCACCAGTTCTCCAAAGAGCTAAAATTGATTGAGAATAATTGTAAATTAAGATTCTAATTAGAAGTAATATGAATTCATTTGTTATGAGTATTTTCATTGCGTGAAAAATGTCGATTACGGAATGTCAAATTTGTAGACTCTTTGATCATCTTTTACTTTTAACTCAGTGATCTTTAGGTTCCAAAAAAAAGTTTACCAAGTTCGTCACAAACATTCCTATTGGTCAGAAAAAATAGATTTTAGTTTGTCTTTAAGCTTATATTTGCAAGAAATATTTCAACTAAAAATTGCATTACGGTCTGTTACATTATAAAAAGTTGCAAAAATATATACCGAAGATTTAGAAAAGGTAATATTGACGATGATAAAGTACTGAGCAAGGTAACACTATGTCCAAACTACTTTATAAAGCAATTCGAAAACTTTTACATGTAGGTATTGTTTATAAACAATCAGAATTTTTATATATTATTCGACGAGAATCATATGCCCATGACCAGATCGGTAATTCTTTTATCTAAGAGAGAGAGAGAGAGAGAGAGAGAGAGAGAGAGTTAGAGTTTGTATCTCTAATAGAGCTATGAGAAATGCAAACAGCCTCTTTGAACTCGTGTCGCTGTGTCCATTTTCTACGACGATAATCATTACATTGAGAATGCCCCCAGTAATGGTTAAAATGGTTAAAATTTTAAAAATATCTTTCCAAATTTCGATGAATAATAAATTGAGATATGAAAGTATAAATAATCAAAGGAAATATTTGAGGCCATTGATAACTATCTGTGGCTTCAAATATTTGCTTTTTTTTTTTTTAAATCTATTTATCATCTTTTTCTACACCGAATACATATTTTTCCTTTTGGTAAATTACAGATAGTATAACTTTGCAAATTAGTATTTGATAGTCGGTAATATACGGATCTTTGACAAAGAGATATCATTCCTTTTGGAAACCAATATTAAAGTGTAAATTTTCACTCAAATGCAATTGTAATGAATATTGATAGAAGAGATACTGAACAAACGTTTAGTGAGAATTAGGAAACTCCATGGAGGATTCCTTATTCTTGAGAACAGTAAAAATTGGGTTACTCTTGAAAAAATGTTCTTTCTATATAAGATTGAATTTTGATTAGAATGTTTGTCATTATAAAAACTTTAATTAGTAAACATTTGGGAGAAATTGAAATTGAAACGATATATTTATACGCTATTTTGTGATTTGCTGTTGCGTAATCCAACACATATCTGAACATATCCATCCATACGTTTTCCAGAGAAAACCAATGATTTAGGAGGGAATTCATAAAACTGATTAACCGAAATGAGGCGTTCATAGTTTGCACAGTGAAGAGTTAGATATCCCATTTGGATTCGATGTAAATAGGATATCCATCTCTTCTAATAGCAACACAAAACGTCATTAGGACAAATTATAGTAAAAATTGATAATACGCAACAGAATAGCAAGCGTAGGAGATAAAGATGAAAGGGTCAATCTCATAATAAGCGAATGCAGCAAACTAGTATAAAAGGAGTACACGGCTAGTCTCGAGTGGGCTGGAAAGGTGACCTACGGAGAATTGTGCAAAATTAGAACGATAAGCCCGAATCCGTCTTAGAGAATGAGATGCAAAAATTCTCTGTTTTTTTAAAATAAACGGTCATTAAATCTCGGTCAGAAAGCCAGACCTTGTGTTAATTAACTAACAGAAAAAACTCTCATCTCGTGGACTTTGCCGTTCCGGCGGACCATTAAGTGAAAGTGAAAAGGTACACATATACCTAGACCTTGTAGAAAACTGAAAAAACAAAAACAAAACTGATAGGTGAAGGAGATGGTGATACCAATTGTAGTTTGTGTACGTAGAACAGTCCCCAAAGGCCTGGAAAAGGACTAGAGGAATTGGAAATCAGAGGGAGAATCGAGACCATCCAGACTACAGCATTGTTAAGATCGGCTAAAATACTGAGAAGAGTGCTGAAGACCTAAGTTGATTTGCTGTCACTCAGATACTTGTAAGAGAGACAAGTGAGAAGAGTCATGGAGACCTAAGAAGACTTGGTGTCTCTCAGATACCTGTGAGAGAAAGACCAATGAAAATAAGCAACGGAAAAAATCGCTTGGAGAATAATAATAATAATAATAATAATAATAATAATAAACGCTGGTGAGAAAACCTCTCAAAGGAGTAAACAATAATCTCATCAAATAGATGAGGGTTGTACCCCTTATAAGATATTCAGGGCTATTCTTAAATTGGACAAGGGAAGAACTCAGACAAATTTACTAAAGGACAAGAAAATCGATGGCTATGCACAAGGTTTTACATCCGAGAGATGAAGTACACTTTATGTAAAGAAAAGAAGGATTCGCTAGTATTAAAGATAACGTTGATACATCAATACATGGTCTCTATGACTCCATTGAAAAGAGTAAAAGAAAGAATTATGACAGCACGTAATAACAACATAAGCAACATAAGTTCAAACCGAAAAACATTAAAAACTCGGAAACAGAAACGGGAAGAAAAATAACTTTATGGATATTTCAAACTAGAAACTGGCGAGATTGCACACGAGAAAACATGGACATGACTTCGAAAGAGAAAGTGAATCTCTTCTAATATAAGCCAAATAATAATAATAATAATAATAATAATAATAATAATAATAATAATAATAATAATAATAATAATAATATATTGTTGTTGTTAACTTCTATATTCTAAGTTGTTTGTTAGACTATTAATTGTGTAAGAGACAGAAAATGGTTAATAAAGCAGATTCACATAATTAAAATTAAATGAAATTAAGAATAGCTACAAGAATTCGCAACTAAAATTTTTAGTTTAATCTCAGACAAAAAAATCGTTTGCATTTTAATCCTTTCTGATGAATCTATTAATGCATTTTATATTATAACATATTTCCTGTAATTTCTGAACGGTTTATAATGCAACTAATACAAAAAATATCACTATAACAATGCAATTTTTCCTTAATCAGTAGTGAAATAAGGTTGATAAAGTTGCGTATGTGGTTATGCGGGTGATGTTATTATAACAACGGAATTTTTCATTACTTTGTTGTAAAACCAAGTTTAGTGGCCGATAAATATAAAGTCACATTATATATATATATATATATATATATATATATATATATATATATATATATATATAACACCCAGTAGAGAACAAAGAAAAACTATCAGCAGAAAAGCGGACAAGTACAATTGTGTGCCTATCTTTGTACGTCATCCAATATCTGTGCTGGGTGATACTCAGTGGTGACTACGTCTTCATAATATCACATTTTATCTGATAGTGCCAAAGTACTGTGTTGTCGATTCAACAACATACTGAAAATATATCAGGTCTCAAGGGCACAATTAGTGTTGTGCATCTGGAAAGATGATCGTCTACCATAAACTTGATAAAAAATGACGCTGCAGGTGTAATGTGGTATTTTTAGATAAACGTGGACACACCTTGAAGTGTTCAGCAAATTGTCGTTAATATCGCTAGCTTTCATGTCGTCTAAGCATAAACTGTTCACATACCAATTATTTAACGGTAAGTACTCGGTAGAAAATATAATTCTAAATTAGCACCTATCGATAAGAAAATTACTAATGTTGGGATGTATCAAAAGTATTTATATTTTGAAGATTATTGGAGGGTCGACATATGGCATCTTGAAACTTATGGGCATATGTTATCTTGAAGCTTGTGTGATGCTGTAGATATGATATCTTAAAGTTTATATGATGCTCTACATATGGTATCTAGTAGCTCACACACACACACACACACACACACACACACAACAAAGAAAAACTATCTGCAGAAAAGTGGATGAGTACAAATGTATGCCTATCTTTGTCCGATGATTCTAATCTTTCGAGTGCTTTTGATTGGTTTTCCTCTTGTTTGTATTTTAAATCATCATAATAACTGACTAGGATTTATTTCCCGCAATTTAAACTGCTTCAGTCCGTTTGAGGTAGTACGGGCAGATATTATTCCATTTAATTCCATTTTCCTAATTCTTTGGGTTGCTTTGAGATCCAGCTTAAAATAATGTCTAAAAATTGCAACAATAATTGTACGTATTGTATCTAATATAATATCTAAAAAGACACGGCAAAATACTACGATTATTTTTATCATTGTTATTATTATTTTACAGCTTTGAGATTTTTTCACACCAGCATTAGCTGATGGTCTTTCACAGAAGTTTGAGTGACAGCAAGTCAACAGGATTCTTCTCAGTATTCTGGCCGATATTAACAGCGATAATGTTTGGATGGTCTCCCACTCATTTTCTTATTTTCAATTCTTCTTGTCGATTTACCAATCCTCTAGAGACTGTATCGAGCGAACCGATTACAATTGGTTTCATTGTCACTTTCCATGAATCAGGATTCGGTATTTGGTCCCCGCATCTTGAGAAAGTTATACGAGAGATATAATGCCCAATGTGTGAAAAGAAGTGTAAAATCCCCTCTTTCTGAAATGATTTAGGGTTGCATGTCTACCACCGGTGTCAGAAAGACCTGCTCCATGAAAAATCGATTAATGCTGCTATCAGGATGTCCCTGATAATTTTTTATCTCGTACATTGAGGGCAACTTTGGGGACAATGAACTCATCTTTCAGCATGATTTGCCTTAACCCCACGCAGCAAAATCTACAAAAAAAAATGGTTCAGAGAGACGAAAATATCTGTTCTTGATTGATCTGCAACTGGCTCAGATGCAAATTCAGTTGAAAATTTATGGAGAATCCTCAAGAAGAGATTAAGTGAAGAATTGAAGTGAGCCATTACTGAAGTGAGGGCATCGACGACACTAGAGACTTTTTGGTTCGTTATCAGAACAAATGAAAGAAATAGTAAATTCAAAATGTGCTACAACAAAGTGTAATGTATTAATACAATTCTTTGAAAGAGAAATTATTAATGGATACCTTTTCTTGATAAAAAATAGAGAGAGAGAGAGAGGGGACGAGAGGAAGAAAAAGAATAGGAAGGAAAGAACGAACGAAAAATAAGAACACCAAAGACGCGAAGAACAAAGGCAACATCGGCCGCAGGAAAGAGCTCAACGCATCAAGAAACGAAGTAGAAAGTTAGACATAAGACCCTAAACGAGAATTGAAAGAAAGAAGAGAGAAAAAATATGTCGCAACTCTAAGTAGAAATTTTGAATTTTTTAATCTTCTCAGTCTCTTTCAAATTTCGTGGGTTCGCGCTGACAGAATTAAACTGATTACGAAAAAAAAATTGAAAACCTTTTGTGAGGCCTGGATGTAAATATGAAACTTCTAGATTTTAGTTTAACGGTGAAAAGACAGAAAAAAAGAACATACTGAAAGTTGTCACAATAGGAAATGGTGTCGCGTATATGTCAAGAAGTGAAAACTTATTCGTAACAAAATTTTTCTGAAAAGAGATTGGAATTTTAAACGTAAACAATAATTTTTATGAATGAAATCTTAGCGTAATTCGAAATACACGTGGGAACTATTGGAAAAGTTGAAGAATGAGGGTCGACTTTGAGGGGGACGGTTTGTGTTGAGGAAATTTACTAAGCTTTTTGCTTAGATGTGGCAGAAGGCCATATGAAAGGGGCACCCAATGAGACTCGAACTCACTCGTGTAGGTTTGCTAGTCGAGCTTGCGAACCATTACACCACCAGAGGCGCCTTGGGGACGGTTTGTGTTGCTTAGAAAAAATTCCTGGAAAATTTTATTTCACTTTTTGAAGTGAGCAGAAAACGTGTTCTGATGTTTTTGGTCGAAAAAGAAAAGATAAGAACGAGAAGCAATGCTTTACATATATAGAAAGAAGACAAAGATAAAGACTGTAAAGGACAGAGAATGAATAATTGAATAGTGAAAAAGAAAAAGAAAACGTAGAAAAAGTGAAAAACAGAAAAAATCACTAGACAAGTAAAGAAAAGAAAAAAGAGAAAGAATAAAAATGAGAAATCGTAAGTAAAGCATACACACGCAAAATATGAAAAACGTTTTAAAAAAAAGAAAAAACAAACACACAAAGCAAAAAAATCAACTCAGAATTGAGAAAAAAATAGAAAAAAAAGAAACATTTGATACACACAAACTTTTCACTTTTGCAGGAGGAAAAGGAAGAGGAAGAAGAAAAAATTTTTTAAACGAATAAAAAATCTGGACATCTGTAATCTTTTAATATTAACAACTTTTATTTTGAGGACTCTCTGTGTTGCATTACTCAGTTTATGTAAATTTTTGGGGACAGTTAAATATTTTTCCTTCTAGGAAAGGTTATTTTGAATCGAAGCTCCATTTGATAAATTACTCTTCACTTCGAGAGACATTTTCCTTAGCCCTTGAGACATGGAGATTTGAATTTTAATTTTGATTAGATTTAAATCTTTATTCTAATTCTGATTTTGATTTTAAATTATTTTTGGAAGAAGGAAGATTAAGTTCTTGGGGAAAATGAAATGATTTTTCCTTTGTATATTAAGCCAACTTGCTCTTTTCGTACGGGTTGGGGAGGTAATCATAAAGGCATGAAAGTCTTCAGAATTTGTTCTATCATGATTGTTTTATTTTATCGTTGTTGTTCTTATGTATTTTGTAAGATTTGAGTGAAGATGAAAAAGAAAGCGAAGGAAATGTTCGCAAATAAACATTTTGAAAAATAAGTTAAGGAAGAGTGTTGCATACTAACCTTTGACAGACCCGTCAGTTAGAGATTTCATGAGCAGGATCTACCTGTATAAGCAAGGGTACAGCGTAAAAAAATCATGTGAGTTGGGAACTGCAAGGAAAACTCGAGGGCGTTGAAAATATTATATAGGCACATAGTTTCAGCTCACACATGACAGGTGGTCAATCAGGAGAAGCACGCAGATTTAGAGAGCAGTCAGCGAGTGCCCAAAGGCGGGTAGGTAGCTCCCAGCTGAGAACGTACCGTTAAAGAAGCAAAGAAGTAAGGCTCTAAATAGAGAATCACAACGCGAGTTAAGAAATATAGCAGTCCTTCATTTCTTCATCTCTTAATGTCTCTCCCTCTCACTGTATTTTGACCCTTTGTAAATAAACACGAAGTTATTTTATAAGAAAGTATTGTGGCCTCTTCATTTGGCTATTCAACTGTGGTGAGTTAATTGACAAAATTCAAGCAAATTCTAACGACAAATATGAAAGATATTCGCAAAAAACTGAATACTCCATTTAACTGAATTTGTGTTGTATATCCAAATAAATTAGCAAGACAATAAATATTGATGATTGAAAAATTTAACACGAAAACTGAATATAAATCTCTAGGCAGCATCGTGTTTTTTATGTAGGATCCGTATGAGGCGTTCGTGGTGTAATGGTTATCGTCGTAGGAAATGGATACGGTGACCCGAGTTCAAATCCTGGACAAGGTTGTTTACATTTTGCATAGAGCTGATACTCTTGGAAAAGGGAGGAATTCAACTATACTCCCCACAGACCGTACTCTTTAACCTTTGGGCACCCGGTCTCGGAGAAGGAATAGCCTGAATTCTAAACTGTTAAAAAATTGACTTTACATCCTGTTCGTGTGGAGAGGTTGGGTAAAAATCCACATACTCTGGACATACATTACTGATTTGAAAGATTTATCTAACAGAACAACATCTATAAATAAACAGATCATAATCGAATAATTAACATGTCAACAGCTTTTCTCGGAAAATTCAAGAGAGCATGTTCAGTACTGGAATATAGTGCAATTCACAAATTCTTAAATACGATCATAAGCTCACGCAGTTTATTTTTATAGTTTGTCTATTTATTAACAACTTAAGAAAAATGCATTGTATTTTCTAACCCTAGTATTTCTTCCTTGACATTGAAGTGTCTCTCTACTTCTGTAGAAGTTTTCAATGAATCGGTACTAGTTACTTATCCCCTTCTTTTTTTGAAAATCTCTCTCTAAAATATTTGTTTCCTTTCTGCAATTTCTTTTCCAATTTGCTTTATATTTTCAATCCTCTATCCTTTTTCTGTTTATTTATAATTCCTCATTACTCTCAATATATGTAGGAGTCACAGTAGTTTTACTAAGTGTTCCTACTTGTTTCGACAGAAATTATTATGGTCTATTTTTATACCAACAGTAAATGGGGTTTTTCTTTATCAACTATTGTAGTGTACAAATAGGAAAACCATGGAAAATTACTTTTAAAATTACTTGTCGAAGTTAGCACAAGATTATTTCATTTTGAAAAGAAAGTATCAGGTGAAAACTCTATTCGTTAAAAAGAAACCTATAAATGATTCTTAGTCGATTTGATTTACTACGATATAAAAGGAGCCAAGAAAAAATTGGAAAATGTTTAGAGTATGAAAATTATTTTGAATTGTCCAGAAATTTTTCACATAATTAAACCAATTCTTCGTATTTTGAATGTTCTTAAAACAAGGTTTTGGCCGGTCCATTCTTTACTCTTCAGGTATATAATTTTCCCACAATTTTACACCTGACGGAGGTAAAAAAAAATGGATCAGCCTTTTTAAAATGGAATGGTCTGTACACACTGACCAAGTCAAAGTTTATTTAGCTTCACCAAGATTAGACACTTGATGTAGGCTGATTCGCCGTAATATTGTGTTAACGAAATCACGAAATAGAGAAAAGGTTTTAAATGCCGAAACAATAACGGGCAATTTAGTGATTCTCCAAAAAAGCTATAGACAATATTCCGGATAAGATCTAAAGGTCATTATAAATTCTAGAATACCTTTTATAAAACAACGAACATTCTTTACTTCTCTCAAGTCAAGCGTTTAAAAATCCTGGATAAAACAGAATTGCTGAATTCACTGAATTATTTCTTGGATCAAATGAATCTGAAATACTTCAAGGAGTGATAAGCTGGCTTTACAGTTATCAAAACTATTCTATAGGTTTCATTGTTGTAAAGATAACTAAATAGAAAAAATGGTTCAATTTGCAAAGATAAATTTGATAGGTTCGTTTTTCTTTTGTTATGTGACGTCAAGGGATGAAAAAATCAGGACAAAAAGAGGTAATCTCTACTTTTCCAGTGGAATAATCATCTTTTATAAAAAAAATGCTAGTACAAAAAAAAATAGGTATAAATTGATAAATAAATAAAATAAAGTTGAGAAAGTAAAATAATACGTGAGTATCTATTTTATCGATTGACAATAGAACACCCGTTGTGTGTGCATGTGATCGTGCATAAAAAATGTAATATATATATATATATATATATATATATATATATATATGTGTGTGTGTGTGTGTGTGTGTGTGTGTGTGTGTGTGTATAAATATATATAATGTATGCAGTTAGCAAGCCTTTTCGCTTTGCCGCTCAAAAGGCAAAAATAAAGAAACATACAAAACAAAAAAGGTTTAAAAAGATAAAAAATTTCTTTCAAAAAAGAAAAACAAAAAAAACAAAGACTGAAAAATGCAGGCCTCTTTTCTTTTCATACCTGTCAAAGGGTAAAAAAACAAGGAAGATCATTGGCAAAACAGCCCGAATCATAACGGACAATGGGACAGCCACAGACTGGAATCAACTAAAATCAACCAAAAAAATTTATGAACCTCCCTCTATTATAAAGATAGTCAACACATTACCAACTATTCTAAAGAAGACTGAAATGTCCGAAACACATGTCGTGCACACACACACACACACACACACACACACACACACACACACACACACATACATATATATATATATATGTATATATATATATAATAAATTTGAAATCATCGACATACGAAAATCTCTCTCTAACTATCTCTCTTTCTCTTTCTCTCTCTCTCTCTATCTCTCTCTCTCTCTCTCTCTCTCTCTCTTATCTCTCTCTCTATATATATATGTTGTAATATTTTATGGTTATCACTAGCTCACTTGCTGAGTCAATGATGGACTAAATTTTGCGGAATTATTAAATAGTGCTCAATCTCAATGATAGAAATGTTATATATATATATATATATATATATATATATATATATATATATATATATATATATACTAATTCATATATGTATATATATATATATATATATATATATGAATATACTAATTCATATATATATATATATATATATATATATATTGATAGATGGTTTCTGAATTTATATTCATAAATTAGACAGATGAATAGATAAATAACAATAAGTAAACACTTTTTTTCTTGGCCAATGATGTTTGAAGGAATTTAGGGAATTTTTAGAGTATTTGATCAAGTATGTTATTAGTTTTGTTTAATTTTGTTCATCTCCAGTTTTCACTAAAACTGATCTCCTTCAAATTGTCGTTTCCCATTCAAAAAAGTTTTTGTATCTTTTAACATCGTTTTTAATTAGTTTTTAAATAGTCTTCCCTTTAGCATTACTTTGCAGTTGCATAAATTACATAATACAAATAAAATTGGTTATTTCTTTTTTTAAATTTTTTTATAGAAATTTGAGTTCATCGCGAAAATATTGTCTAAACTATGTGAATGTTTAACTTTTAGCAAAAACAGGAAAAACCTCATTGACTTGGTAAACAGGTATAATTTGCTGTTTTTAGAGTAAAAACTTTGAGACCAAGATGAATATGTATTTCGTAAAATCTGTGTACGCTAGTTTTTCAAAAGTTTTTAAGCCTCTGCCAGGAATAAAAGGCATAGGTGAACATGTTGCTATGGCAACATACAATAACTTCTAAAACTAGGAAACCTTGTGCTCCAGAAAAACGGAGGTCTGAGCAGTCATAAAGAATCTCCAAATTAAAAGTACGACACCCAAGGGAATTCATGGGGACATTGCAAGGGTACTTTCTGAGGACTCCCCTTCCTATGCAACTGTCAAGAAGTAAACTGCAGAATCCTAACAAAAGGATTTGAATCTACTGTCTGTACAGTCAAGCCGTCCAAAACCCTGAACCACTGATGCATAGCACTGTTTATTATTTTACTATACGAAATCTTTTTTATGGTTTTGTATGACAGACTTCTTATGGTCGAGATTTGGCTTGTCTACTGAAATCTTGTGATGAGCAAGCTTGTCTGCAAGATTAGTCTTATAAATGGTGACACCAGTGCACAAACTGAAAAGAGTTGATACTTCCAGGACTCTTCAGACTCGCTTTCAGGCTAACCCTAAGAACTTCCACCGCAGATGGTTTTCTTATATATTTAAAATGAAACCTGGGTTGACCCCTTCGAACCTGAATCAAAGATTCAAAGAAAACGGTGGAAACACCATGACTTTTTACCCCTGAAGAAGTAAAGCTGGCGATGCCTTTTGGCAAAGTGATGGCTTCTTTTTTTGCATATATATATATATATATATATATATATATATATATATATATATATTGTTCTGAAGGCGTAAGCATGAGAGATTAGATGAAAAGGGAAAAACTGTTGATAAACAGTACTATGCATCAAAATTAAAATAACTGAAGCAATCAAGTCGAAACGTAGACAGAAGCAGGTGTTCTCTTGCTCCAGGATAACGCGCCTGTTTACATTATCCAAATTGAAGTAGTTGAAGACATCCAACTGTAAGTTTGAATTCAGAAACAAGTATATATATAAAATTGACTGGTACTCGGAAGGCTAAATAAACTGAATTCACAAATACGAGATTTCGCATTTCTTTAAAATTTATAAGAGATCTTGTGATCAAATCCAATACTATATTCGAAATTATCACCTAAAATTTCTATAAAATCACTCTTATAGCAATGATGGCCAGAATTATATAACTTCACTAATACGCTTTAAGAAAATACAAATAATCACATGAGCATCTATGGATCAACGTACTCATTTTTACTTTCTGCTCGCACGTATTTCTTGACTCTATGCAAAATCAATAACTAGTCACGTGACTCAAATCAGTAACTTAATAGACATAGGTCATATATACACTTACAGATAACATAATGACAAACACAAAGACGTGGTTAATCAAAAAGCATACTGATAAGTATTAGACACACGTACACTTCATTTTATATCGGTTTTCTTATATATTTTCACTCATAACATTAAAAAGTACGCACAGAAACATTGTACTGAAGTTCATAGATGTGTGCACACGTGTTTGTGTATGTGTATATTTGTATGAATGTGTGTGAAAGAGGGAAGAGGGATACGGATATAACATATTCTAAATAAAATCTAAGAAACCAAGAAAATCTTCCCGGTAAAACAAAAATATCTTGTTTTATCAATACAACAAGACATCTGTAGGGATGACTTACATCTGTAGGGATGACTTACATAAAATAAAAGATTAACTTATTTTGTTGCTCTTTGAAAATCTTTTTCTGGCATTTTCATTATTTTTTCTTCACACTCCATCTTTTATTTTATTGGGATTCTTTTTTTAAAGTTTTCAACATAAATATTTTTATGTTGTCTTAAAATACGCATACATTTCTTCTTTTTTACTCAATGCATATTTTAATGGTTTTGTTAACCCTTGCGTAAAGTAGTCTTAATTAGAGAATATAATTATGCAGCTCAACTTGTAAAGTGAAATATAACAATTTGTGGTGCATCTAGTTAGATTAACAACAACCTTTGAAATACAAGAAACTAACACCCGCCCAATGGAACACTATGTGACTTAAATTTGGGGCAAACATCATACTACTTAAATGATCAAGTCTATTATAACATATACCTATAATTCACGTGTGCTGATTAAATAGCCATACTTTTGTATTTTGTACTAATTTTAGGTAATGTAAATCATTACCTAAAATTAAAAAAATTCGTCCTGAAAATTATCATTAATTTCTTTCAATTTTTAGTAAACTTTTCAAATTAGAGAGATTTTACATTCCTTGTAACTTTTTACGATCTCTTGCGTTTTGTTTATCAATACTTCCGATCCTACCAACAGTTTAATCAAATAGGCTTTCTATCAGTATTTTCTACAATATTTCTGTGGCAGAAAATGCTGACAATAAAATTAAATTTTAAGCGTGTCTTTTTTTTTCCTTTGTGTGGTTTGGGGTAACCAGGTATCAATATTTTGGTGGGAAATGTTTGCTCTTCTCAACCATTGTAGTCTTATGGAGCTCTGGATTTATATGCGGTCGGATGTTGAATGGAAGCACACTGAGTGAAATACTGATAATACACAAATGAATAACAAGTGTAGGTTACGAGGTAGCAGAGATGAAACAATTAATAAGTGAATGTAACAAACTTGCACAAAAGAATTACAAAACTAGACACAATTCTGTTGGAAAGGTTTTCCACTGGGAACTGTGCAAGAGATTATAATTTCACCAAACTAACAAATGGTATATGTACAAACCAGAATGATTTCTAGAAAATGAGATTCATAAAACTCTTAGGAATTTTGAGATCCAAACAATCACCTAATTTGGGCCAGAAGACCAAATTTTGTGCTCATCAACAAAAAGAAAAGAACTTCTCATCAATTTTGTCGTTTCAGCCGACCATAGAGTGAAAATAAAAGATAGTGAAATGATAGATAAATGCGTGGATCTTGCCAGAGAACAGAAAAATCTATAAAACATGAAAGTGACGGTGATACCAAATGTGGTTGGTGGACTCGTAGTAATTTTGAAACAGGTCACTCAGGAGAAAAAAACCAAATCGTTTTGCCGTAAATAATGAGAACAATTTGTTTAAGAGAGACTATAGCTGCTTTACCGAACCACAACGTAAAATTGAAAGAAAGCTAAAAGCTGAACAAAATGTCTTGAAAATTAGGATTGGAATAAAAAAGTAATAGATGAAAATAATAGTCTTGATCATTCTGGAGGAATCTTGAGAAGAGATCTGAGGAATTTCAAGTCGTTTTGACTGTGCCAAGGACCAGTGCAAATACTTGGCATAAAAAAAGACTGAGGTCTGGCTACATAATTCCTTCCGTATTTTTAAAATGAACAAAAGTGGAACTAAAATTACTGCATCAGTAACTTGAGTACCAAAATTTCAACTCCAAAAGATATTCAGACGTCTATCTGGGTTGGAATATTAATAATGCAAAGGTAACTCAAACAGTTATATTTTAAAAAGTCATCATTTTAATACGCACAAAACCAGAGCTACGTTTTTATTTTACTGTGAATGTTTGTGTATGATTAATGGGTTCTGCTAATTAACTTTAACAATTAGCCAACGAACTGTTATGGATGTTTTTCAGTATATGAAGAGGTAGTGGTTTGTCAGTCATAATATATATATATATATATATATATATATATATATATATATATATATATATATATATAAAATGAAGACTGATTTAATTCCCTATGTATATTTCTTTGTACCTTGTAACAATCAAGCAGATGTGTAAAATCAACAACTGGACTCTGTTCTGATTTGAAAGCTCACTCAACAGAAATCAACAACTGGACTCGGTTCTGATTTGAACACTCACTCAACATAAATCAACAACTGGACTCTGTTCTGATTTGAACGCTCACTCAACATAAATCAACAACTGGACTCTGTTCTGATTTGAATGCTCACTCAACGAAAATCAACAACTGGACTCGGTTCTGATTTGAACACTCACTCAACATAAATTAACAACTGGGCTCGGTTCTGATTTGAACGCTCGCTCAACATAAATTAACCAGTGGTCCCTGTTCTGATTTGAACGCTCACTCAACATAAATTAACCAGTGGACCCTGTTCTGATTTGAACGCCCACTCAACATAAATTAACAACTGGACTCTATTCTGATTTGAACGCTCACTCAACATAAATTAACAAGTGGTCCCTGTTCTGATTTGAACGCCCACTCAACATAAATTAACAACTGGATTCTGTTCTGATTTGAACGCTCACTCAACATAAATCAACTACTAGACTCTGTTCTGATTTGAACGCTCACTCAACATGAATTAACAACTGGGTCCTGTTCTGATTTGAACGCCCAGTAAAGATATATTACCAACTAGACTCTATTCTGATTTGAACGCCAACTCAAGATAAAAAAGAATTTGTTACAATTTTTTTTCTCTGCTGTCTAAACTAGTTGAGAACAATCAACAAATAAACACCATAAAATATTCCTGTTTGTCTGATCAGTTTTGTTTATATATATATATATATGTATATATATATATATATATAGAGAGAGAGAGATTTATAGATATATATACATATGGCAGCGAGCATAAAGATCAGAGTGATGTTAAGAAAAAGTCCAAATGTGAAGTGACTTTTTATTTTAAAGCTTCATAGAACATTTTATCTAGGAAAATTATATAATTCCAAAATATAAAGTTCAATAAACTTATTATGATAAAATTATAAGAATAGTTATATGACATTCGAAAAAAAATAGACGATCAAAAACATCAGATGATTAAAATAAATCCGTAAAAATCAATAGTTACTTTGTACTAATAAAAAAATTTTTAGGTAAGAATCTAAAATTTGGTATTTTACTAAATTTCACCGAATCTTCACTGGCTCTTGCTTGTAAACAGGGCGAGAAAATCTGTGATATCATTGGAACTTAAAAACTAATCTTCAAATTACATAATGAAGATAGACTCTCGATTGGGGATATTTCAAAGCCTGTGGGGAAATCTAAAAGTGTTATTCTTAGTATTTTAAGAAAACTTGAGGAAACTGGGTCATGAGAAGCCAAGAAACCACCTGGTAGGCCAAGGAAAACTACTGCAAAGGAAGACAGACGGATTGGTAATGAATCAAAAAAGGACTGATTTGCGACAGCAATTGCTATCGCTAAAAGAACGAATGCTAATCTTGGCATTAAAATATCAAGGCACATTATTTCCCGAGGACTTAATGAAATGAATTTAAACTGTCAGGTAATTTCTACGAAGCCTTACATTTCTAAAAACAAAACAAAATGAGTCGATTGAAATTTGCCACTGAACACGTCGTATGGAGTGAAGAACAGTGGGATTGTGTTTATTTCAGCGACGAGTCAAAATTTAACCAGTTCGGTTGTGACAGGAAAAGGTTCATTCAACGTAGGAACGCCTCAGTGCACTAAAAGCAACGTTATATTCGGAGGAGGAAGTGTGATGGTGTTTATCATAATTCAGTACAGCTACAGGACTTCTTGTGAGGCTAAACAGAAAAATTAACGCAACTGTATGCAAAGAGATATTGAAGAATTATGTTATACCTAATTTGAGAACTACAATTAATCAACCAGCAGTACTTATGCAAGATAACGTTCCGTGTCAAACAGCGAAGTTTGTTAAGATTTCTTTCTGAAGAGGATGTTATTGTTATGGAGTGGCCTGCTCAAAGCCCAAACATGAATCCTATTGAGAATGTATGGAAGTTACTAAATGAAAGCGCTAAGGAAAAGAATTCAAGAAACGTGGAATAAATATGGACTAATCTGAAAGGAGAATGGGAGAAAATATCCGTTGATGAATGCAAGACATTAATTCGCTCGTGTAGCAAAAGATGTCCCGCTGTTATTGAAAGTAAAGGTCTACACATGAAGTACTAATGAATTATGAATGCTATTTTCATTTAGATATGATGTATCCAATATAATAGTAGGATTTTGTCAATCGTTCTGATGTATTTGATCATCTATTTTTTCGAATGCTACATAATTATTCTTATAACTTTATCAAAATAATTCTATTGAGCTTTATATTTTGGAATTATATAATTTACCCTTATATCCTTATTTTTCCTTGATAAAATGTTCTAGCTTTAAAATAAAAAGTTATTTCACATTTAGACTTTTTCTTAACATCGTTCTGATCTTCATGTTCGCAACTATATATATATATATATATATATATAAACATTGTGTAAAGTATCTAATTATTTGTATATGAATAAATTGATCCTTTTTTATTTTCTATATTTATTGTGTACTATTTAGAAGAAAATTTTACGATGGAATATATTTTTTAAAATAATAATGATGCTTGAATTTGTTGGTGTTTTGTCTCTAGATAAATAAATCGATTTTAAGATTGCATTATTTTTAAAAATTAAAAACTTTTATTACTAGCTAAGGAAAAACACAATAGCAGCGTTTTATATAAGCTTCATCAAATAATACTAGTATCGATCTGATAATCCTATCTACAGATTATCTCATAATTAGAGCACCCTTTTGATAGGTCAACTAAAGATTATCTGCTTCTTCGTATTACGAAAAATGCCCTCTCAAATGTTCGTAGTTATTTATCTATAACGCTTAATGATATGAAAATAATACGATTTTATCCATTATTACAAAACCAAGTGGTTAAACTTTTTACTCATTCTTTTCCTGTTAAGGGAGAATCGGTCAATATACTAAAAAAGAAATCTCAAAAGAAATATGTTTGTTGTAAGAAATATTTCAACTTTATTGACTACTCTTTAAGACGGATTCTTGGAAATGATCTATTATACTAGTTTCTTCTGTATTTTGATTGATAGAGATGGTTACATGCACAGGACCAAAATGGTCAACTAATATGTGTCCAACACTTCTGATTAAACGGTTCTCTACTCAAACTTCTGAGCGACATATAATAAAGTCTTGTGTTCAGGATTTTGTCCATTATTTCCGGAATGACAACTCAGCACTTTGAAAATAGTGTAAAGCAAATAACAGAAATTATTTCGATATCTTAAACTGATTTCCTCCAGTTTTTCACCAAGCGATCGATTCTGTTATTAATCAAAATAGAATATTCATTGATATGCATATCAAATGTGTTGCTGGAAAATTGAACTTGTTATTCAGAATTTTAATTGACATCATTTTTATTTTCTTTCAAAATGTTTCCCCATATCCTTTTCAATCTTATCTACTTCGACCATTCAGGCTATATTCTATTTATTGGCTGACATAGTTGCATATTTTAACTGTGACATGTTTTTAAAGATTATCCGAAGTTTAAAAACTAAAACTTGCATAAAAACAAATTTGGTTCAACTTAACGATGTATTAAGCAACCTGCAATTTGGGACGAGATTGCCATGTCAACAGTTTTATCGTCATAAACAAGCAAAGAAACATTTAGACCACTGCATTATTTGAAATTCTTGGAGTTTTATAATCCTAGAATTTCTACTGCGAAAATTAGAGAAAATATAAATTTTCAAAAAGCTATGGTGGATAAAATCTAGTTTTATATGAAATATTGCGTGAGTGTGAAACTAAAATTAAGAATATCGATGAAAAAGGTAAATGGCAAAATGTGTAACTATTTACCGATCTCAGACATTTCATCTCCGTTTAATCAAAAAGCTATTACTATCTCAATTTCCTGAATCAATTATTAATCTGTAATTTCCTTAATTTTCCGCATTTAATTATGAAACAATATTATATAAGTAAGAAATACCTCGTAAGAATATATATATATATATATATATATTATATATATATAATATATATATATATATATATATATATATATATATATATATAAGATCCTGTAAATAATGACATGGTTATCAACATATGAATCAGCATTCTTATCTTGAATCAAAGTTTAGTGTCTGTACGCTCTGCTAAGGATCAAAGTTTCAGATCATGGTGCTTCTACATCAAAGTATAGTGGAAATAGTTCGGTTATTTTTAGCCTATTGTATTTGTTCCAAAATGGAGTGTTTCAGTAATCCATCTAAAGGTATTTAACGATTTTTCTAAAAGAAGTTCACCAAAGCAACAACAACAATAACAACACTCACGACGACGACGACAATAATAATAATAATAATAATAATAACGGAATATCTCCTAATAGTAGCATAGGACAACGCCATAAGGACTAATCATATCAAAGGGAGAATAGATAAAACGCAACAAAACAGTAAATGTAGGCTGTGCGGTGACAGAGACGAAACGATCAATTACATGATAAGCAAATTAGCATAGAAGGAGTATAAGGCGAGACACGATTGGGTCGGCAAGGTGACCCACTGGGAAATGTGCAAGAAATTTAAATTTGACAATACTAACAAATGGTATATGCACAATCTAGCACTTGTCCAAGAAAATGACACACATAAACTCCTATGGAACTTTAACATAGAAACGGATCACTGAATGCCGGCCCGAAGACCAGACCTTATAATAATCAACAATAAAAAAAAATAGAATTTACAAAATTGTCGACTTTGCTGTCCCGGCAGACCACAGAATAAACCTGAAGGAATGTGAAAAGAAGGATAAGTACCTCGACCTTGCTAGAGAATTAAAAAAGCTGTGGAACATGAAAGTGACGATTGTGCCAATTGTGATTGATGCTTTTGGCACAATAACGAAAGGATGATTAAAAAAGCTTGGAGGACTTGGAAGTTGGGGGACGTGTAGAGACTATACAAATGACAGCATTGCTGAGAGCGATCAGAATACTGAGACGAGTGCTGGAGACTTGAGGAGACTTGCTGTCACTCAAACTCCAGTGAAAAACCATCTGCTAACACTGATGTGAAGAACTCTTAAGGAGCAATTAATAATAATAATAATAATAATAATAATAATAATAATAATTGCACTTTGCAGAACTGCTCATCTTCTTTTGAGAGTACTATCAATACAAAGGAGGTAGTAAAAAACATAAATATGTAGAATACATATAATACCTATCTTCACTCACTCTAGGGCTTCAATAAAGGCCGGATGAAATTTTTTAAGAAACGAAAAATATAAAAGTAAATTTTAATTTTTTCCTTTATATATATATGTGTGTGTGTGTGTGTGTGTGTGTGTGTGTGTGTTTGTGTGTTGGAAACTTCCTACTAAGAAAAGCTCGAAAATTATATAAGAATATGAACAGCAGAGAAATTTTAGAAGTAGCACTTTCCTCTTCCCCTCCCCAATTTACGTAATTGGAACCTTTTTGACAAAAAGTGACCGATACGCATGTTTAAATTAGTGTGGAATGTAATCGAATGCTGAGCAAAGAATGGGCATTGTGAAATACTACGAAATGGCTAGAATTTAAAAAGCTAATTATCAGAATCAGTCATAAGACAAAATCTATGCTCAGAGTAACAGCTCAAGTAAGTAACGAATGAATATCCAAACGCAACTGATATAGAAAAAGAGGTGGTCGTTAGACTTTTAAGTTAAAAGATAAGAAGTTTGAAACCAGAGTGTTTAAAAAATTTTGTCGTTTGCTTAAATGTTCTCTTTCTTAGAAAAGTATCTGGTCTCATCTGCGACAGAAGCAAATATAACAATGAACCTCTGGGTCTGGTATAGCCACATTATCATACCCATGAAAAATGACGAATCCAAATCCTAATCAATGTGGAATTCTGATTTAAGATTTTAGTGTCATGTTCAGCAGGTGCTCCCTTGATAACCAACATGGAGAATCCCGCAGCATCCTGCGAATGTTGGCTATTTTAATTTCAAGTTCATAAACAATGACCAAAGCAACTATTCAACACGGAGATACCAACAGAATAATGGGCAACAGAAGATGACAACAATGTACTTCAGTTATCAATCCTACACAAAAAGGTAGAGAAAAAGAATAATAGAAATATAGGCAGATTTAGTACAGCAAGCCAAAGACTTGGTGACCAACCTAGAACAATATTGAAGAAAGGTTGGTTTTATGACTTTGAGTTACTAGAAATCTGTGTTCAAATAAATAGTAAACAAGATACCCCTATCCGAATCGAAAGCCTTAATACTGAAAATCCAGTTGCCACTAATCAAATTGAAACACAAAATACTGATAACCGAAATGCCACACACTCCAGTACGACAAAAATGTTAACACAAGAAGACAAAATAAATTAATAAAGAAAATTATTAGTTGTCTGAATTTTTAAGATGATGCTTGATGATTTTCATCATTAAGGGTTTTTGGACTACTGTCTTCATCTTTATTGTTATTTTCACAACGTTTCAGTCGATATGTCCTCCAGCCTTCTTCGGGTGTTTGTCGAACTCGGGAACCAACACGGAACTTTGAACTACATCCTTTATTGAATCCACGGGGTCGCCTATTCTGATTCCGTTAGCCATAATCGGGTTATGTATTCCTGTATTGTTACTTGCCTGTTGTCAGGATTGAACCTGCAACCACTAGATGATTGTTTCCTTAGAAGCTTACACATAGCGTAACGGTTCAATCCTGACTACAGGCGGTTAAAATACAGGAACACTTTACACTTGTATCCGGTTATGGCTAACGGAATCAGAACAGGCGACCCCTGTATATTCAATAAAGGACGTAGTTCGAAGTTCCGTGTAGATTCCCGAGTTCGAAAAGCACCTGAAGACAACCGGAGGATATATCAGCCGAAACGAAAACGAAATAATAATAAAGATGAAGACAATAGTCCGAAAACCCTTAATGATAAAAAAGAAAATCATTAATGAAAAGAAGACTTCATTACCATCCCCCAGAAACTGTATGAAAGTCAAGGTAGAAACCGAAACGGTAAACAAATTAACAAATATCCCAACGGAAAAAAAATCACTGAGCTAAACGAGATCATTTATGCAGGAGAAAAACTAGTCTGTTATCAAATCGTTTTTCTTTTACGGAACAAAAATACAAAATCTGGGTGGGAAATTAGGCTAGAAACTGCGACAACAAGCGAAAGTGCGAAGACAGGAAAAGCTCTTGAAGATATGTTTGGATGAAAAGACCAAAACAAAACACCAGACAAGTCTCACAATGCAACTTGAAGAAATAAATAAAAAAAATATTGGTGAAAGAAGGGAGACTTAAAAGATAGCGAGATAAGGTAAAGCAATACAAACAAAACTGGACATACCAAAATAACGAAAGAAAATTCTGTCAACAAGTGGAGACAAACCAACAAGCAGATGCAAAGGAGGCAAAACTATTTTGAATAAAAATATGGAAACAGAAAGAATATAACAGAAATGCTGAATAGATTGATTATATTGAAAAGAATTACAAGCACTCGAAGAAGGATCTGAAGCAAATATACACTTGGAATAAATCAGAGCAACATTCAAATAGTACCGAATTTGAAAACACCTGGCCATGATGGCATACATAGATTATGGTTTTAAAGATTCCCGTTTATCCATGACATACTAGCTCTTTAACTAAGTTGATGCCAAGAAGAAATAAAAATACCCAAGTGAGTGACGAAGGAGTGAACTATCTTAATTCAGAAAGACTCAAGGAAAGTTACCATCCCCAATAAATATTGATTAATATTTTGTTTACTTATGATGTGGAAAATACTAACAGCACTGATGAGGAACGATATTCATTACTCACTTGGACTATTTTCGAAAAAACAGAAAGGATGCTACCGGGGAACAAGAGAACCAGGTGACTTACTGCACGCAACAAAGCGGGAAAATGGAGCCATGACAATGATTTATTACAAAAAGGCCATCAGTACGGTCAAGCAATCCTGGACAATAAATTCTCTGAAAATGTACAATACATCAAAGTCGTAAATTTCATCACGGAAACCGTGAAAAACTGGAAACAATAATTGAAAAAACCTTAGAAGAGGTGAAAATCTAGAGAGATTCGTCATCGCCATTTGTAATAGCAATAATACCACTCAATTACATACTTAAGAAATACAATGGAGGCTACAAATTTACAAAATCATAAGGAAAGATTAATCAACTTTTGTACATAGACGAATCAAACTGTTTACAAAAATAAAAATAATCGAAGACTGTAATAAAAACATTAATAATAATATACAGCCTGTATATAGGAATAGAATTTAGCTTAGAAATGTGTGCTTTGCTCATAATAAAAAGTGGAAAAATATAAATAACGGAAGGAGTAAAACTGCCAAATCAAGAAAAAATCAGAACACTAGGAGTAAAGTAAAATTATAAGTACTTTGCGGACACCATCAAACAAATGGAGATCGGGGAAATAATTATGAAAAAGTACCTCAGACAAACGAGAAAACCTAACGAAACAAAGCTCTGCAGCAGAAATCTCACCAAAGTTATAAACATCTGGACAGTTCCATTTATAAGAGACTCAAGATTATTTTTAGAATGGACAAGGGAGGAAGTGAGACAAATGAACCAGAAGACAAGATTACTAATGACGATGCACAAGGCCTTAGATCCAAGAGATAACATAGACTGGCTATATGAGTGAAGAAAAGAAGGAGGAAGAGAATCCACTAGCATTGAAGGCTGCATTGATGCATCAATACGAATACTTTAGGACTAACATAAAAAGAGCAAAGAAGACTTATGACAGCGGCCAATAACAGCACTGACAAACAAAGAAACCAAAACAAGAAAATAGAAAACCGACTGTACAGAGATTTCAAGCGTCAAACTGGTGAGATTGCACAGGAGAAAACCTGGACGTGTTTAAGAAGGGAGATATTAAGCGAGTAACTGAATCTCTTCTAATAACAGCACAAAATAACTCCATAAAGAAAAATTATGTTAAAGCGAAAATCGCTAATACACAACCGAATGGCAAGAGAATCTTATGCGATGGAAACAAGTAATCACATAGTAATTGCATGCAACAAAGTAACAAAAAGTGTATAACCCTAGACTGGGTAGGGAAGGTGACCTACAGGGAATTGCAGGAGAGACCGAATTTTGACTATGCCAAACAATATATGTACAAAAAGAATCTGTTCTTAAGAATGGGACGCATAAAATCCTGTAAGATTTTGAGATACAAGCAGATCACGTAACCTAGGCCAGAAAATCAGAGCTAGAGATAATTAACAGAAACGGAGAACTTGCAGTATACCGGATTTTGTCGTTCCAGTAGAGCACGGAGTGAAAAATAAAAGAAAGCGAAAAGAAAGACAAGTACTTTGACCTTGTCAGAGAACAACGAAATCTGTGGAATATGAAGGTGATAGAGATACAAATTGTAATTGGTGCATTTGGAACGATTCCCAAAGGCTCGAAAAGGAGATTGAAAGAATTGGAAGTCAAAGGAAGAATCAAGACCATCCAGCATTGTTGAGAAGGGTCCTGGAAACCCGAGGGTACTTATTGTCACTCAGATTTCAGTGAAAGACCTTCAGTTATCAGTGGTGTGAAAAACTTTCAAGGAGTAAAACAATTATGATGATAAAATTTAAAACTTAAAAAAACAAACAACACAAAATAGAAAAGAACCATCACAATATATATATATATATATATATATATATACATATATATATATATATATATATATATATATATATATATATATCCTTCTTTCTTTAACACAGATTTGTTTCCACAGATTTTCATGTGTATATTTAAATATTTATATTATATACTTATATACATGTTCATATATATATATATATATATATATTACAGCAGTATATAGTTGTCACTATTTCACTTGGTAGGTTAGTATTAGACCAAATGTATAATTTGTAGAGTGCTCAATACACGGCAATCATCAGGCAGAAAAAGAACGATTTTAGAGAAATCGAAAAGATATAGACAAAAGAATTTTTACGTTAGAATTGCGTATGTCTTTTTATGTGTGTGTGTGTCTGTCTGTGTCTATGTGTGTGGTTTATATTTGCGTATTGTTGTGTGTGGTCGTATGCGTGATTGCTAGGGAATACCTGCGCGCGCGCGTGTAATGATATATGTGCCGAGTGGCAGATTTGAGGTCGTCTCATGAATATATGTGTAGCGATGTGTAGCAAAAAGTGTTGGAAGTCGATAGACGGTTGGGGATTTGGCCGAAATAAAAAATATTATTGTGTATAGTGATGATTTCAGCTAAGCGACAAAGTTATCATTATCATTGCATTAAAGGAAAAATTAGTTTTTGATTTAACATGTAGGTATAATGGATATTGGATTTAAAACGTAAGAATAATAGGTGAAGTGGGAATATCATGGTGTTAAAAGACATGGTAAAATGTTATTTACTATGGTGTATGATGCAATACTACCATTCATATGATGATTACATGTTTTGTCTTAAATTGCAATATGTACGAAATAATAATTTGTATCGATTGCCTTTGTCGTGTTTATGTTATATTACATATACGTTATTGTAATCTTTGATGGTGTGATACATAATGCAATGATAATATCGAAGTACATTGCAATATTATATATGTCTCTAATACAATACTGACGTTGATATGTTGAGCAATGTTACCACGTATGGGTTTGTTGTATGCTGTCCTTTGTATATAGTGCAATCTACCTTGTTGGGCATGTTACAACTATATGCTAAATTGATGTACGTAATGAATATGATAAATATACTATATTACGAGATACTAATCATGAAATTAAGGTGAACATTACATCAACAGGTAGTGAGGGTGTTTGGAGATGGATGTGAAGATTCAATGGAAGAAAATAGTCCTTACGGTCCGGTGGGAGTATTATGGGATTGTTCGCGATGGAGTGTGGTTGATTCTAGTGGTGGAGGTGGTGTTGGTATGGCGGATGGTGGTAGTGGAGATAGATTATGTATATGGGTTGAAATGCGAAAGTAAATGTTTGTTCTTGTGTCGGCATTTGGATTATTTTCGGATTTTTTGTTTAGTTGGGTGTTTTGTGAGTTTTCCATGGAGACAAAGAAGGCATTTTCTATGTCTTGCTGTAGGCGGGTACGAGTTTTAGTATTTCCCTGGTGATGGTAGGTGAGACGTTCATGTTCTTTAGATGCCAGATGTGTGTGGATAATGACGTATTGGTTGAATAACTTCTGTTGGAGAAGGAAAGTTTATAGGCACATATCTTTTGATTTAGGGTTCCCTCTGTTACACCAATGTACTGCTTGGATAAGTTGTTTGTTTTCACAGTGACCCTGTACACTACATTTCTTTGTAGGCAGTTGCCTTGTAGGGGGCATGATTCTTTAGCTCTACAGTTGCATTGTTTGTTAGGATGTGGTGTCGTGGAGGGTTTAATTTTTTTTGTTTGTACCCTTTTATAATTTGAGATATATTTTTTGTACAATTCTAGTTGACCTTTATATCGATTCTATTGAAAATTTTAGCTAGTGAGCAGTGATTGGGGAAGTGTTTACTTATGAGATGTAGGAAATCCCTACCGACGTTTGACGTTACATTTTAGTTGTATGCTGGGTTGAACCAAATTATATTTCTATCACTGTGTTTTTGTTTGTTTTTTTTAGTTGTGTGTTCTAGTGTTTGTTTATACTCGATATTTTTTCGTGCATTGTCATATATATGCTTGTTTTTGTTGAAAATGTCGATGTTAGAAGAATTATCAGATTGTCTGCGATTAATCGATTTGGATATTTGGTTGATAATTGAGGGTGGGGGGTTTGAAGAAGCGTCTATGTAAATGGGTGTATTATTCTCATTTTTATAAGGTTCAAATGAGCCTTTCTGTAAGTTTTCTATTTCTAGATTTGTGTTTATGGTGATTGTAAATCTCAGCAGTTTGAGTGCATTGGTTATCTTTTTTCAGAAGCATACTAATTTTGGTCCATTTGGGTTCCTAATGATATATATATATATATATATATATATATATATATATATATATATACTTCTTATTGTCCCTGTATTCACTAAAGTGATAAACTTGTGTACGCGTATCTGAGTGGGTATTGTGGATTTGTTAAATCTCTAAAACGATACTTCTTATAGTTAAGTATGGCTCACAGACTGCGCAATAAATTAGTTGTGAATTTAATTCTGACCTTGTATTACTGACACAGATTTTTGATTAAATGTAAAGTTTTTATATTTGTTGTTCTTTTTTCAAGCATACCAAATCTACTAAGATTCACCAATAAAGGGA
The DNA here is from genome assembly GCA_963585895.1 of Sepioteuthis lessoniana. NCBI lineage: Eukaryota > Metazoa > Mollusca > Cephalopoda > Myopsida > Loliginidae > Sepioteuthis > Sepioteuthis lessoniana. The sequence continues at coordinate 3,038,609 of OY757934.1, forward strand.
ATCATGTGTAAGCAATTATAATGCGGGACACATGTGAAAAATAAATAAATAACAAAAGTACATGAGAAAATGTAAATAAAAATTTCTTTCGAGTCAAAATCGAACTTATTTTTTATTTCACGCTAAAAACTTAATTAAATAACATTTCTTTAAAAAATTATGATATCAATTTAAAGATTTCAATTATGAAAAAAAAATGATCTAGTAAAGGTGAATCAGTAAAACCTGAAGAGAGAATTATTTTAGGAATTTAAAATGAATTACCAAACATTCATAGATTTCGCCAACAGAATATAAACATAATTAAAAATTTTAAAGAGGGGAATATAGATATAAATTGCAAACTTCAAAAACAGAAAAAAAAAAAAAAAATTAAATATTCTTCCGAGTTAAATCTCGTTTGAAAATGATAGAAAATATAAAGTTTAGTGCTGATAAGGAAAAACTATCCTCGCAAGGTATCAGCACAATGTTTCATTCACGGTACATAAAATGCATGAAAAGGAAGCAATTAGCTGAACGACATCTTATGCTCACCAATTCTGCTAGCAGAACGGACACAAATTAAGGGTTCTATTTTATCATCATCGGACAATATGAAACTTACTTAGTGAATTTAATGTTTAGAAACAAGCATGCTTTATATTGAGAGTTTAACAATCAAACACATGATCACTCTTTGTGCAGAGCTTCGAACACGCTGACGATATCCCCGTGAGAGGGATAAGACCTTCTCCGAAAAAAGGGATATCTTGGGTATAACACTAACATTCATTTGATGGTTACCACACTCATCAAATAAATTTAGTGTCATACCCAAGATATCCCTTTTTGTTCTGGAGATCTGGAAAGTGTGGAGTGACACTTTATTCACATTACTCCCAGATTCGCTCGGACCTGAAGCGATAGTACCTATTAGGATCCCATCTATGGTGGTGGTGGTGGTGGTGGGGTCAAAAACATGTGCCAAAAAAGAAGGAAATAAAAAAGATGAAAATAAAACTCTTAAGAAACAGCTGTACCAAAATGTAAATTTGAATGTGCTGTGAACGCAATTCCCTGACCTTTATAATATAACTTCACTTTTGGATCCAGATATCTTACTTTAAAATTATCTTAGCATTCCGTTAAAAGAAAGACTTTGAATGATCGCTATACTGAGTCACACATTATTTCTTCATATATTGAACTTACTTACTTTCTTAAAATATCCGTCGGTCCAAAATATCTGAGGTATGGGTTCACTAAGTAAGTTTAACAACAAAAATTATGACGTCCTTTTTTAAAATTCAAATCGATTTGAATTTTTTTTTAATTCAGTCGATTTGAATTTTTCTTTTTTGGCTTTGTAAACTTAAGAAAAAGTAATTTAATTTTAAATCTATTTTTTTCTATTTCGTGTTTGAGTAAATGTGAGATTAGGAAAAAACCTTAGGCAATGACAAAAAGTATAAAAGGAAAAGGAAAAAAGCTTACTAACGACTAAAAACAAAACAAAAAAAATAATGCTAGCTTGTAATTAATATTCACTTTGCTCTTTAAGAAAATTTGAACTTTAATATTTTTCATTTTTGTTTTGCAGGATTTCTTGTTTATTTATATTCTTTGTGTAAAAATGATGTAAAAAACGGAGGAAAACAGTAAGTAGAGATATTTTATTAAAATTATTATTGAAAAATTCGAGCATTTTCCTAGGTTTATAATTCCTTTAATAACGAACATTTTAAAATAAACGAAACTGTTGGTTTGGATGTTCATTAATACCTACAAATCCTACTTTCAGCAAAATAAATCCTACGACGGAGAAAAAATAGCCAAATGCTTTTGTATAAACTGATATCTTAATGATTAAAATGGATTGGTACTGTCAGAAATCAGATCGGAAACTCTACAACCAAAAGATGATTCAAAGTTATACAGTTTTTCATTGCGAGAAAAACATAAGACTTTACGAGCGAAACTGGAACTCAAGATCGTCTGTTCTCTTTTTCTATCAATATCTTATTCTATTTTCACAACTTTTCAGTTGGTCTTCTCAAAGCGGTAAAAATGAAGATGAGAAAAAAGATCAACTTAAAATCTCTTTAAAAAATTATTGTATAATCAACATATGTGTAGGTTTTGTCGAGAATAAAAGTTCATATTATACTCCATAAAATACTGTAATGCATTTATGTCCATAATATACAAGCTAACCATGTGATTGAACAAAAAGGGTTGATGGACATATATCATAACCTACTCGGTCGTCAGGTTGCTATACATAGTATTTCCCATTCATAGGGCTACGAGGGAATTACTTAGTGGCGCCCATTTTCTCTCCCTAACTCTAACTCTATTAGGTCGTCAGAGTTCGAAAACTACGTATTTCCCCTTTAGGGTATCACACAGGTCATTCCGAATTACTTGGCAGTGGCCCTCTATCTTTAAGCGATCGGATACAGGTTGTAGACAGGTTCTATTATCAAACGCCAAAAATATTTTGTAGTTGCTTGTCTCAAAGGTTCCAACCCTGTCCCTGCTTTTTCCCAATGCTAGGTGGATATGAATTCATTTTAGACAATAATAGAAAGTGATTGTAAACCATCCCAGCTTGTGTGTGTGCACTGTTTATCGATTCCATTCTCTGTACCGCTAACCATTAGGTCACCCGCACCAACATATAATAAAAAGACATTATCATTTCAGAGAGCATGTATGCAAATGTGAATAAATTGGTGTGTCTGTGTGTAAGAGTTGTGTGGTGAAATTTAACTCTTGTTCTCAATATTTAAAAAAATGTGTGCATACTTAGAATGGCATGCTCTGTGATTACTATATCTAATCCTACTAGCGATAATCCAAGTCTCTCATTATCTATCTGTCTATCCTGATCAACACAAGATAGATATGGGGAATTTCCTTGCGGTGTAATTGCTAAAATGCTGGGCTGACAGCCTTTTTTGAATTAAACGACTTTGAACTCCACTCGCGCTATTATCTTCACTTTCGGAATAATATCCTTACAAAACGATAGGAACCTCCTTATCCACATCAGTCCTAGTTTCACGCCTGTTTTTCTACAAAAGTGGCTTTGCCATTAAATAACCAATGAAGGTTGATATGCTATTAAACAAAGAAACAAAACACACACACACACATACACACACACACACACACACACACACACACACACACACACATATATATATATATATATATATATATATATATATATATATATTGCAGAGTACTTGTAAAAAATGTGATAATTTAGGTTTGGATCGGCACTCCCTAAAATCAGTCTTGCTGTTCACTTAGCCAATTTCAAAGGTGCTCCGGGCCTCTCTTCTTTACACTCAGCCTAAGATTAAAGTAGAATTCCCGGTCCTCTTCCTTTGATAATTGTCTTATGTATGCACTCTACCGAACTTAATGTTTCGGAGTTCATTTTACAGTGTTTTTCATACAGCCGTAAAGCTATCAGAATAGATATGTCACTCTTGCTGTCTTAAAACTGTAAGTGATGAGAATTATTAGAATAATCAAAACGAGCCCAACTGCGGGGCATTACTAAACTCGAGTAAAACTACTAAAAGTATTAATGAGACTTGCTGTCACTTATTTTTCAAGGAAAACCACCAGTTGCAACAGGTGTGAAAAAGAAGTATAAGAAGAAATTGATCTACTGATACATAAAACGCCATGTGACTATATATATATATATATAAATATAAATGTAGTAAGACCTGGTTATGTATCTTAGGACACACACATACACACACGTTTCCGTAAACTCGTATCTCTACAAATTAATGAAGAATTCCGTCGTTATCGTAAACGAGACATTACCTTAGAAAAGAAAAAAAGAAAGAAAGAAGTTGGAAAGTATGAGAAATTAAAAAAAGAGAGAAAGAACATGAAGTTACGCAGGGAAAGAAATAAGACAAATAGAGAAAAAGTTATTATGGGAAAGCCAAAAAAGAGAAATTATAAAGCAAATCATGCATAGATAATTACGTCATTTATTATAATAATAATAATAATAATAATAATAATAATAATAATAATAATAACAATAATAATAATAATAATAATAATAATGTCTCGGCATAAGATATACTATTAAATGTCTAAAGATGTTGATTGTAATAGTAAAATTAAAACACCACCATTGTCATCATCAACGACAACAACAGCAGCAGTAGTAGCAACAACAACAACAATAATTATACTAGAAAGTACGGAAATGCTTTCAAAAAAAGCAGTTCGTGCACCGTCAATAGTTATTGATCATTGAAAGAATCAACGGTGTGTGAAGAATAATCACCATCACAACAATCACAACAACATCAGCAGCAGCAACAACGATGAAAATAATAATAATAATAATAATAATAATAATAATAATAATAATAATAATAATAATAATCCGTAGGAATAACTTAAAAGAAGGTACCACTAAAGAATAGGGACTTTGGGACAAAAAGTATTTGAGAACTTAAAATGTTTCTGATTATCTTTATTTAATTATGCTTAAAATTAATAAAGAAAATACAGTAGGTGAAATTGTTAATTGTTACTTTTGTACTCACTGAATGAATCTCTTGGAACTATTCTGAAATAACTTCCGCGAAGCACAAAACAAACGAAAATAGTTTTCAGCATAACTCAGTAGGGAAAAAAGATAGAAAAACATTGGAGCAGCTATGAAACAAACTTAGTTTTACTTGTTTCTCAGCAAGACTTCTCTTCTCCAACCCTTGCTCCTTTTCAATAAAATTATAATCCTCGTGTATAAAATGCAATGTGTATACATATTTTTGCTTGAAGGGTATTTCACAAAGCTCGTAGATATACACTCTGATCTAATAATTAACTACTTCACCACAAATGCAGAACGTGACATATCCTGTTTAATGAGACGAAAATCTACTATATTTTAATCCGGGAGAGAAATGCCTGGGAAACGAAGATAAAGGGTATGTGAACCCCAATTTGATTCTAGGCAGAACGCACAGATGTTCTGATTCTAGTTAGAAGTGCAGATCCATGCAGAAATAATCCATTTTTTCAAGTATTATGCAACAATGATGGTAAGGAAAGAACTATGTTTGCATCTACTTTGGTTGTTGAGATAGATAGATAGATAGATAGATAGATAGATAGATAGATAGATAGATAGATAGATAGATTCAAAGTTTTCCGACTTACAGAAAAATTAGAATAAAAAGTTTGCCACTGATAAAGATGAAGAAAAAAGAAAAACGTCTAAAATTTAAAAAGACTAGTTATTTCTTTGACGACAATTGTTCTGTCATAAAGAAATGAAATAACATAAGACTGATAGGAATATTTGCACGAAAAAAATTAAAAAAATAAAAAAAGCCGTGGCAATGAGCCAAATTATAGCGGACCGCATTTTGTAACTTTACCCCCACCCCATCTCCAATATTTCAATATAATAAGAAATAAACTTTTGCAAGCTGTTTGCAAGGGAGAAACGCAGCGAACCAATCATGTTATGAATAAAAAGAGACAGTTTAAATAAATTCCACTTAATTATTAAAGACTACAAAGCTATTCAGGCAGAAGAAATAGATGGCTTATACTTATCGACCGAAACAGAAAATAATTCATACTTATTGTGTTAGATAGACAAAAACAAAAACTTTGTTTTTTAGCTAAGTAAATAATATAAAAGAAAGAAAAACAGCAAAATAAAAATAGCAATAACAATAGCAGACGACGACGGCACCAATAACAATAATAACACCAACAATAAATTAAGAAATGAAAGTTTTAAAAAATGTTAAAAATGTTAAGTTATAGATGGCATCGAAAAGGCATGAAAAAGGTCCATCTTATGTGTCCATATTAAACTTCAAATACAAAAATTCAGTATCAAAAATAATTTTCAAATATAACAACTTCACATAACTTTGTAATGCAGATTCAGTAAAGAGTCAACTTGTTTGGCGCTTAGATGTAATTTGAAAAAATATTAAAGTAAATAAGTTGTTCTTACTTACCGAATACGTTTAGTGTGATGAACAGTAATAGAATTAAACGCTGGGGAGTATTACAGTGTTCCATTCCAATATCGAATACTTCAACACACGTCCTAGCATTTTACCAAGCAGGTGTCGTTTATTTCTACAAAGCTGCCTTTCTGTATTATTATTAGTTTTATTGTTTTATGTTTTAGTAGTATTGGTATAATTAGTAGTAGTTGTAGCTATCTTTCACTTTTTATTTCTCTTTTTGTTTTAGTACAGAGTCGAGGGAAAGAAAAAAGAGAAAGAAAATGAGAGAAAAGGTTAAAAAAAGGATTCTGTTTATGTTTCAAGCTGATTTATGTTTCAAGTTTCGTCCCTTGGGTTTTTAAATATTTATTCTAGTGTGTGTGTGTGTGTGTGTATGTGTGTGTGTGTGCAGTTTAGAGAAGGGATAACAAATCAAGGAAAAGGAGGTAGGAGAGGGAGTTATTGAGGATCTCAAATATTGCTGTGCATGTGGTGAAAATATCTGTCACTTGTGTGTGTCGATGTGCCCACTCGTGTGCAAACATCTTTAGTAAGATGTACAAGTGCAATGTTTTTTGTACTCCTCTTTTTGTATATACATCCTCTCCACCAGCTAGTTTGCTAATCCCAGTTCAAATCCAATAGTAGCCAGAAGCTGATGGACGCCACGAACACGACTCCAAACAGCAACAGCAATAACAAGAGTATTATATCAGTCGACATTCATAAAACCATCCCTATATAAAGTTTCGAATCAAATCCTTCGTGGGGCGGGGATGAGAAAAAGAAGAAAATAAGAAACATGCAGACAGAAGGATGCGCATAAACAAAGAGAGGTTGTATTGCTCGACGGGATCCAAAAAAGAAAACGTTTTTTATGGATTTCTTTTTCCAAATTTAGAAATAGATTTTTTTGATAAAAAACACATAAACAGATTTTTTTGGAAGCGTATTGACAAAGACAGAGTTTTTTTTTTCTTTTTTCTTTCTTTCTTTTTTTTTTTATTTTGTAAAATGTTAGTAATTTGTTTGAGTGGTTAATTGGAAAAGATGAATTACTGTTACAGAACAAAGAAAAAAATAATGATGAATGGAAAGAAAAAAAGAAAAAGAAAAGAAAAGAAAAGCAAAGCGAAATTCTATTCTTTATCAACAGTTACAAATAAAAGAAAATGGTTCTAAAGTCAAGAAAAAAAAAAAAGAAAGAAAGAAAGAAAGAAAGAACAAAACTAAAGAAAAACTAAAGGCAATAATATAATAATATAACGACAATTTTTTTAAATCATCGTATTTATACGAACAATAAACTAAATTTTTCTCGGAGGGATTAAAAGAGTTCTATTCCAAAACAAATTTTCTAATGTTTTTAAACAAATGTAAAATAATTTTGAAATTATGCTAACATTTTTTAAAAACTTATTTTCACTTTCTATTTAACAATTGATATGCTTTCTTTTGCCGAATTTTCTTCTTTGGTAATCTTTTGTGTGTGTGTGTGTGTGTGTATGTGTGTGTGTGTGTGTTGTTGTTGTTGTTGTTGTTGCATACAACTACATAAGTGTTCAGATATGTAGATTTGAAATAGAATTCTACACAATAATCGGCAATATCTACTTTTATTTTTAAGGAACAGAAATAGACAGATCTTTCCCTTTTTGGTTTATCCAGGTTTGTTTTCTTCTTGGTTTGAAAAACTTTATCGGCATATTTTCTTTACTTTAATTATAATTATTTATATTCTTGTTTTACTATCTTGTTTTCTTTTAAGAAAAGAAAACGATACACACTTTTTTGCAGGTGAAGTGATGTGAAACTCCTTTTCATTTGAGTTAATTATATTGTTGTTATTATTATTTTTATCATCATTGCCTTTATGTCCATAACCTGCCGTAACACGCACAGGATTTGTTTATTTGTTTGCAGTTGCTATAAATGGAGAGAGAGAGAGAGAGAGAGAGAGAGAGAGAGAGAGAGAGAGAGAGAGAGAGAGATTACCAAACAAATTGTTTTTGAGGGAAAAAGACGACTAGGACAAACCACTTTTAGCTTAAGCACCTCCTCCACTTTTGGTTTTAACGTAAAACCATGATCCAAATCAACCATTCATTCATTTACGTTGTTGAAGATATAACAAAATCTGCGGGAGGTCCAAAAGTTAACGTCATCTGCCTTCTTTGATGAAACAACCGACGTACTACACCGCGCTAAGGTTAGAATATCAGCAGCAGCAGCAACAACAGCAGCGGCAGCAGCAGCAGCACATATAGCAGTTGTAGTGAGAATTACAAGTCGTAGTTATTGTATTTTAATAACCGTTATTGCATTTATCGTACGTAAAGTTACTTGGATGCAGCTTGCTGTACGGAGTTAGTAGCTACCGTGGTAATCATATCACTATGAATAGTTTGTAGGTAGATAATAAACAGCGTCTTCAGTTGGTTTCTGTTTGTGGATATCTGTGAAAACATGTCTTTTATTAACATATATTGTTATATAATTTATTTAAAAAATCATATATGAATTTGGAAGTTAAATATAAAGTTTTCTTGTAGAGAAGACAAAGAAAACCTTTAAAATTTGAGTGCATTGAAACTAAAAGAAAATGTACTTTTATACGACAACTTCTCGTATATTTGTCGCATCTGAGAACCAAAACCCACTGCCACAATTATTAGAGAATGAGGAACACAATTTGGACACAATTTGTAGCAGAGGAAATGTATGATGGTTTTACCATGAGCTAAACAATTTAAAACAATTTAAGACGAGTTAACAATGAAGAACTTATTACTTGAGCAAACTTAATAGAAAGGACACAGGAATTAAATGAAGTACTAAGAGTACATTATGGAGAGCAAGTCCTATCGAGCTATTGAAGAGTCATTTATAGAATGAAAGTTGTATTAAGACTTGCGTCAAAGCATGGTACTGTGTGTGGTACGACACGAGGTATTTTGGGACAGGAGTCTTCTCTAAAAGGAGACGCACACACTTGTACATGCTTCTTGTTGTCGAGGCCGGAACAGAGAGAGTGAGAGAGAGAGAGAGTGTGTGTGTGTGTGTGAGAGAGAGAGAGAGAGAGAGAGAGAAGGGGGTTCGACTTTTCCGCGCGTTTTATAATGCTACTTTGGTTACACCATCTAGTGGCCATTAGAAGTCCTATTTTGAAAAACAAGAGATGTTATTCCTACAAGAACCTTCCCATACTGGAAACATAAAGTTGACAATGTGTAGACGTATTTCAAGGTGCTGTAGCTGTTTGAATTGTTAACGTAAGAAAAAGTTGGGGTTTTTTTTCGTGTCTTTGTGTGTGTGCATGTGTATGTGTGTGTGTATGTGTGTGTGATCGTCTTGTGAATAAACTGTATTTGTCCAAGGCTCTGTGCACACTGCGTCAGTCGTGTAGTGGAAATTTCTGACCTGCTAGATGAAGTATATTCAAGAAAATATATGTTTGAAATTATTTTAAAAGAAATAGTTGAACTTCTATGTGGTTTTATCTTCATCAGCAATTTAAATATAAATCCTTACAAGTGGCAAAAGCGTGTTCCACATTGAAATAACCAGCAGTGAATTGAAGCTGGTAATTTTTTTGTTTTAGTTTTCCGACGTATCCAGGTCTTCGTTGAATTTTGCCCCTGAATTTGAAAACGCGCAGGATTTTGAGATTGGGGACACAAATATATAGCAGCTAATATTTTGTTGATAAACTCATATAAAGTTGAATGCTGGTGATATGTGGGGAATTGGTATTGTGTGGTATTCAGAATGTTTCATTGAAAATTACTGCGATTTTCGAAGATTTTTAATGTTTTGTCCCCGTTTTCTTTCAGTTATTGAGGAGTTCTAGTGAGTCTTTTTTTTTTAATTTGCGTACCTGACGCCAGTTGAATCTACTGCTTTGAAACTATCTGAGTAGTCGATGGTAAGTATTTATCTTTCAAATTTTTTGTTTGTTGTTTGATGTTTTTCGTTTATTTACTCTAACACCTTACTTTATCTTGCCGAATTATGGTTAAGTACGCGAGTATCCAGTGAATTAAATTGAAATTTTAGTTAGCTTCGAGAGACTGTCGTAACTTGGATTCATAGTAGCACCGGTTTGTCGGTAAGGGAAAGAAAAATTATTGTGGTAACATATCAGGTAGGTTAATTTCAGTGTAAAAAGTTAGAAACGTCTCTTGGGAATGGAGTTAACTGCAATATTCGTTCCGTGTGTGGAACTAACTTCTGTTGTGAGTCTCTGGTTCTGAAAATAAAGCTATGGAAAGTCTTTGTAGTTTCTTCGGAAAGTTGAATGCGTCAGGCTGTTCATTTTGTTGAAGAATCTTCATGTGTGTGTGCGCGCGAAAGTCGAGTTATTCATTTGCTGAAGGATTTGTATGTATCCGAACGTCGGTTGTTTATCTTGTTGAAGACTTGTTCTTTAGAATTAGAAGACTGCGTTTTCATTTCACATCAAAAGGTCACCAATTTGTGGAATAGGATTGAGTGAGCTTTGGTATCGATGACTTGAAGGTTTGTCTTCGTTACTTATCGTATATATATATATATAAGAGAGAGAGAGAGAGAGAGAGAGAGAGAGAGAGAGAGAGAGAGTATACATTAAGATTTTATGTTGCTCTATTCCTCCGTTGGAAAAATCAGCACTTGTTACATATTATTTTTGAACTGAATTTGCCTTGATACTTTGCTTTCCTCACACTCTGATGGAATCTCTTACTTTACCCACATCTGTTTTAAGAACTCGAGATGCATATACAAGAAGGACCTTTCAAGAGGCATTCTATTCTTTCATACAGTGTTTGTATATTGCATCTTAAATCAAAAGTTTTCAGTTCCATGAGACCCAAGAATAATCAAATGTCATCTGCTCCAAAGGATTTGGACCTTACTTTCGGACATTTATTCTCCGGTTCCGGCTCCAATTCTTTTAGTTTTGTTTTACCTTTTCTATTCATCAAACATTACTTTTCTCTGCGAACATTGTAAGCCATTACTTCTACAACACTCTTCATGAGGTCGGTTTTTTGTGAATGATTTGAATGAATACCTTTAGCAAATGTACCGGTTGATATAATGTAAGTAATTGATATATGTAATAGTTAATATAAGTAATTAATATATGTAATAGTTAATATAATATAACTAATTAATACATGCTGCATATGGCAGAAAATGTCGACAAGCAAGAACAATTCTGAGCAAGGATGAGGAATTACCATACTTGATTTAGTTTAACAAAATTTCTTCACAATCTTTGTTGGTCAGAATTATCAAAAGGTTTTGTGAAAAACGTTTTCATGAATTCAGTCAGCTTCTCTTCTGATTTCAGTTCAGCGAGGTAAAAGTTGCTGAGGAATTTTTAGTGATGAAAAATATAATTTGGCCTTTAAAATGTACATTATTTTACAGAAAACTTTTATGACACTTTAATTTTATTTGAGTTTAAGTGATAAAATTCAAATGACGAATTATAAAAAGAATATACAATCGCATTAAATCCAAAATACTTTTAATCTGTGTGTCCCTTTGAAAATATAATTTAATAAATCTGAATAATTTAGAAAGTACTTTTTATAGACTAGAATAATTTTATAAACATTTATCGGCAGGCAATGAGTATAAAGATAAGGAAAATATTTTTTAGATTGCTTATAAAAATTGTTAGCGGTTAACTATGCAATTCATTTAATATTTACTCTTGATTAATAAGGTGTTTAAAAAGCACTTTCGTTTTTTAATCAACTGGATGTTCAACGGGAACCTTTCGACAACTGCAATGTATTTGAAAGTTTATGTAATACTTGACACGTTTCGAGAATACAATCACTTTCGAGTGTAAGTGGTGGTGATAATCTGTGAATTATTTTACCTAATGTCGGTAAATAACGAAAATATTCTTAATTATTAAATCATTGTTAAATATTGAATTTCCTTTCTTTCCACGTGTTTATTTTAACATTTCTAGTATCATTTTAGAAGAAATTTAAGTTCAAGTTGTACTTTTTTCTTAGGCAAATTTTATCAAAGAATGAGACGTAACATACTCATATGTCATCATCATCATTAAGTCGCGCAACTGGCATGGATTTCCCTGACACTCTCTTGCCAATCGTCACTATCATCCATCGTCCCCGGAAAGTCTTCTTATATACATCCTGAGTTCATACAAAGCTGTTGGTATGTTCTTCATGGTTGTCAAACACTGGCACGTCAATGGGAAGGGGTCCATAAGAGAACGTCACTGATGATTTCGTTCTTCTTTCTCCAGCAGTGTCCCGGATGCCTTGATCGTCTTACTTGGATGGTTTTAGAAATAGGTCAAACTTCCACATGATCGATAACCTAAAGAAAGCAGTCCATGCCTTCACTAAGCGAATATTGATGTCACTTTCAAAAGGTAGATGATACGCCGCTACCGAGGTACGTGAATTTGTCCACTAATTTCAGAGAACTGCAATTTAGCGTGAAAATATCTCCTTTTTGACTAAAACACTTGTATTCTGTTTTGTCAGCATTTATGTGGAGGCCAATGCCACCTGCTGCCTGCTCCAGATTATACAGCAGGGATTCATCTTGAGTTGGTGTATTTGCAAGAAGTCCTATGTCATCTACATAGTCTACGTTCGTAATAGTTTCTGTGAGGTATCGCCAGCTTCTTGCCTTTTTTTTTTTTTTTTTTTTTTTTTTTTTTTTGTGAAAAGCCATTTTCTTTCATTAGATCTATCAATGTTCGAATTACATAGGCTAGACAGATTATGAACAGATTTGGGGCTAATGTATCCCCTTGCAGAACACCAGCAGCAATGTTAAAGAAGTCTGTGTCTCCATCTGGTGAGCGAACCTTGATTTTCGTTTTATTATTGATCATCATTATGGCTGTGAGTTTCTTTGGGGAGACCATACGCTCGAAGTATTTGTTTCATCTTTCCTCTGTGTATGGAATCAAATTCTTTAGATAAATCTACGAACAAGAGAGTCACCTCGAAGTTTTTTGAACGAACCCCTTCAACGATTTGATGGATTGTTAGAATTTGTGATGCTGTGGATCGGTTTCTCCGAAAACTATTTTGATTCTTTCTAAGCATTTTCTCACTTTCTGGTTCGATTTGATTAAGAAGCAGAGTATTATAAACCTTATAAATCGACAACGAGCTATCCTCCCTTTTCTGTAGCATACCCAAACAAAACGTTCTGATCAGTGGTGGGAAAATGAATGCTTTAATAGGTAAAGACAAAACCAATAAATTCTGCTTACACAACTTGTCAAGCAGAAATGGGGAACATCTAACTGAATTCCCACTTGAAAATAGACTAACATACCTTAATACTAAATACCAGAAAAGTAAGGGAAAACTATGGACCTACACCTACGCAAATAATGCTAAAGACTAGATAGATTACATACTCATAAATGAGAAATGGATTAATCACGCTCAGAACTGTGAGGCATATTCCTATTTTGAAGGAGTTTCTTCTGATCGCAGAATTGTGATAGCAAATATTTGTCCGAGCCTCCGCAGAAATACTACACAGACAGCCAAAATCCCCCACTATCACTGGTCCTCTCTTAAAAATAGAGATATTAGTAACAAATATACGTTCACACAAAGAAATAAATTCTATGCTCTCTAGGATATATCCGAAACACTCCGAATGACGAATATAAGAACTTCGTCCACACCCACATGGAAGCAGTAGCAGAATGCATACCAACCAAACTAAGAGCCAAACAGAGTTCTATGGGAGAAACTAGCAGTTAGGAAAAAACGATATAACGCAAAAACAGAATCCCTATGTTATAAACGGAACCCAACTAATGCCAACGCTTAGAAACTAAAAAAGGCAGAAAGTTAACTAATTAACGCATTCCAAAAAGAACTAATAGAATACATTCAGGGTCAAATCAATAAAATTAGAAACTTGGTAGAAGACAGACAATCCCGAATTGCGTGGCAGACAGTAAATGAAGGAATTAAAAAAGAGCACCCCGAGAGCTAAATTAAAAATGCCAACTAAGATGAACGAATACAGATGGGGAAAGAACATTTCAAGAATTTGCTAGGAAACTCCTCAAATGACACATGAAAATCATTAATAACAAACCTGACATCAGATTAGGACAGCTTACTCCAGAAGAACTCAACGTAGTACAAACAAAAATTGAGAACAGAAAAGCTGCTGGTCTTGATGAAATACTCCCAGAAGTGTGGAAGACCAAGAAACTCGATGACTTACTGCTTCGATACTGTAACGCTGTATATAACTAGAATATAATGGAGAAAAGGCCGCATCTTCCCTTCCCCAAGAAAGGTGACCTCGAAATCGTCAAGAACTACCTTGTCATAACTTTTACTTTCTTAAACTCATATGTACTGGATAGTTACAAAGATCTATTAAAAGAAAAAAAAAAACTATTTAAGATAATGACACAATACACCGTTTTGTAGATAAACACTTTAAGATTTTCAACTACATCAGGTTCTATTGTTAGTTAATGTGCCAAGAACTATTGCTATTGAGACGGTATTTTGTGTGCAAAACGAATTCTATTTCTGCCGTACAAAGGAACTTTAGAACACATTTCAGGAAAGTAAATAATCCATCTTCAATTGTTACAAGATGTTTGAAACAACACGATATTTTTATGAAAATTAGTATTTGAAAAATCATTGGAGGTTGTTTACGTTAGTTAACTTGTGCAGCCAACACACATCTACAAGAGAAGGGCAGATCTGGTGTCACAAATTCCATGCCAGAATCTTTGGAAAACGGTTGAAAATGATTCCTTATAAACTGCAAAATGATTCCTTATAAATTGCAAAACTGCACACTGTTTTCTGTTCTGAAATGCAGGAGCATTCGGGAAAGGAATATAGGGAAAGGAATATAGAGCCTCTTGTTTTTACGGATGAGTCGATTGTAAGTTGCTATAAAAAACGTCAAGTCGTAATCAATGAAATTATATGTATATATCTTGAATATTTTAAAATAAATATTTGCATCTAGGACAATTAAATGTTGTCTGCACAACCTATTTTATAAGACACTATAGATGTTAGAAATAGCTCTCAAATGAAAACCGCTCAAGAATGGGGTGACGCTAGACAGAAGGGTTGGAAAATCATCCGCTGAATACGATGGAAGATGGTTTCACTACTTTGAACAATTGATTTTGAACAATTCCTCTTTCAAACTTCGACTTACGTCATTAACCTTAAAATAGGAACAACCCAAGCAAGTGCAATTACTGATAATCTCCGTCAGCAATACTAAATGCCGTCTCAATATAAATAAATCAATTTCTAGTGCTATTCGAAGCTAAATAATGCGAAGATGAATCAATAACATTATCACTAATTCATTTAAGATAATATTTAACAAAAAACCCACAAAAACAGCAGATTATCAATCTATTATTGGTAAAATTAGCGATATTTTTTATGTGGGTTTCAACAGTATTTATGTATATTATTGTTTATGACTACGTTGGCGACAATTCAGCGCAAAAGTTTAGCCATAAGAGTTTTGATTCTTTCTCTCTATCTATCTATCTCTCTGTCTGTCTGTCTCATTTCATTTAATGTCCTGCACGTCCAAAGATCTAACTAGACATTAATTTGCAGTTTTGGAAACTGGAAAAAGATCGCAGAGTATGGAAGTGAGAATGGAGGATGGTGAATTTGTACAATCTTGTGTTTTATCAAATGCTGCAGATAAAAATACATGGAAATTGCTAATCAATAAGTATCTAAAATTGTCTCACCTAATCGAACTTTAGATATTGATAGAGAAGTGTTGACAATATAAGTTTCTCAGATGTGTACACATCTTCAGTTTTAAGATAATTTACAAAAATATTTAGTCTCGATACTTATCATACGTCATATATATATATATATATATATATATATATATATATATTGGTATATAAAAATTTAAACAGACAAATACCAAGAGATATGAGCAACTAGGGAGATAGCAATATATGAAAATTTTAATTTGTGAGCATTTGAATGTTTTAAATAGTTGTGCCGTTGATTATAACGATGAGTGCTTTGGTACCTTGCATAGGGCTAGGACAAAACAACATTTAGTTGTCCTAGAAGCCTTTTACATCTTACTTTATAATCCAACTCTGTGTAAGCACAACCCTACGCATTCCTTAAATTTACTGAGAGATAATTGTTGCTTAAGTCAGGGCGGTTTTAAAAAATTTTTTCTTCTCCTTGGTCTTGCTATCATTCTCACTTTCACCCCACTTTTAACCAATTTAATCTATTGGCATAGCGGTTAGAGTGTTCGTCAATGGCCCGGGAGACCTGGGTTCAATCCCAGGTCGAGTCATACCAAAGACTTTAAAAATGGAACTTGATGCCACCTTGCTTAACACTCAGCATTATAAGGTACGGTTCAAGGGTAAAGTGGAGCAATCCAGGGAAAAGAGTAGCGCCCTCCCCTACACCTTGGTGTAGTAGCTATCGAAAAGGGAGCCTTCGGGTCACCCTCGACTATGGTCGCTAACTTTACTTACTTACTTACTTAATCTATTTACATTGTTTTAAACGACCTCTGATGTCGCTTGACGAATGTCAAATGAAAGGGCCCTTGCGATTCCAATAAAGATTTTTTTCATATATTGCAATCTCCCGAGTTGCTCATGTCGCTTGGTATTTGTCTGTATATATATATATATATATATATAAAGAAAAGGATTCTGAAAGGATCTATACTCGAGCCTTAAAATTGGAAACTCGTTTCGGAACCTTTTCAATGATAAAGCGATTAAACGAGTTCCACAAATAGAAGGTATTGTAAAAACACCTCACTATGTAGCCATATATAGAAGGATAATACAAATGAGTCACCAGTTGTCAATTCACAAATAATAAAGCATAAACAGCTTTAAAAAAGAGGTGATAAATATTTCTAGCAATAAATTGAAGAAAAGCTATGCATCTAAATGAATGCCGGTAAATTACTTATTCAGTGAACCCAGTCGAGTCAGAATGTAGACACAATAATTTTTTGTTGTACCACTTATTTTCAAGACTAGCTTACATAATCTAGTGCAAAAATGGTACCGAAAAGCGTTGAAAAAGGTGGGGAAAGTGAGTGGAGGAAGGTAAAGAGAGACGATATTTGCATTTTCTTTCATCCATTTTTCTTTCCTTCCTCAGATACACTTCTACTCAGTTGGAGTTAGAGTATAAAAACACAGATGCAGGGTACTGATGATCTTGCGGGTATGCAACATATGAAAATCATGGGCAGTATGTGGCAATGTGAAACTCTTTGAAGTTTTTTCACACACACACACACACACACACACACACATATATATATATATATATATATAATGGATTAAGAAATAAAACATTTTATAATGTTGATGTAAGAAAAGAATGTCCTGTGAAAGTCACAGTCGTATGAAGATAGAATTATGAGAATAATGAATGCGAATTATTTCAGATGAGATAAATAAATAAATAATAATAATAATTATTATTATTATTATTATAATAACACCTAGGAGTAAAAAAAATTACACTGTCAATACGCACTGAGAATTAGTTATAGATATTGAAAAAACTAATCGACGGATGAAAAGTGCTCCACTGAAGTTGAAGCCAAAGATGTTAATAATAGCAGAAGAGGACCAGAGCCTACTAAATAGAAACTACAGGGCAAAGTATTATAAAAAATGGATCAAACTGAAAATTTTAAAAGGAAAACGAATCAATTGACCACTTCGTGTCTGGTTGCCGAATTCTAACACCGATAGAATATAAATAAAGGCATGATAAAATAGGACATAATATTCACTGAAAAATATACAAAGACTGTGGAATATTGAATAGTATATACCACCACTTTTCAGATTTATTCTGCACAGAGTCAATATCTTTTCCTTTTCGGGTTTATATCGATTCTCTGTGTATCCCTTATATTTTCTCTTACTTGGTCTTTTTTGTATTTTTGCCTCGGGGAAACCGGAGTTGTCGACTACTATAATTAATATTATTATATCTAAACCTAGAGGTCCGAGCCTTCCATAAATCTAGGGGTGGAAGAGCTAGTGGCTTGGTGGGTGTATGTGTAATGTGAAATTTGGAAACCCCTTGCCAGCGGCGGTCAGTCTAGCCCTAAATTAACCCCCACATATGCCAGTTCATATATATACCCGAGAAAGGACTCTGAACAAGGACTTATTCTACGAGGGATCAAGTGCCAGACCGCCCCGTCTTCACACGTGCGAAAAATAAACTCCCCGTTTGGTGATAACAATATTTAAATGCACCAGTTCCCATACGCTTTTAAATGGTTGCTCATCCGGGGATCTTTTTATTTTAATTTGCCGTCACAGTATGATTTGGTCTCGCAATACTTGAAATACTAGAAATACACCAGAAAACTTGAATACTAGAAATACACCAGAAAACAAATAATGAACAAGACAGTAATACAATATCAGACACACTAAGTATCGACAAACAAGAACAGTCTTACCGAAATGAACGCCAACTTTTGAAAATAGAAACACTGCACATCCAAACGACACAGAGCAAACACTAACACAAAAACAAAAAATGAATTTAGAAAATTTAGAGATTTATGGATGAAAAACGACTACCTTACCGTCACTAAGAAACATAGAATGGAGAACTGTCAAGACGGAAAGGGAAAAAATCAAGTACTAACATATATATCAACAAAAAACATAACCGAATTAATAAACTAATCTATGCAGGAGCAAAATTAGTTTGTGAGAAAATCGGGGTTCCTTTAAAGAGCAACACAAGAAAAAATAACAATACAACTTGAGGAAATAAACTAGAAATTATTGGCGAAAGAAGAAAGTTTAAAAAGATATCGAGAAAGGGTAAAACAATACAGACAAAACAGAACATTACAAAACAATGAAAAAAATTCTTACAACAAGTCGGGGGAGATGACACGAAAACATACCAACAACTGGATGCAAGAGAAGCTGAACAATTTTGGAGTAAAATATGGCAACCAAGAAAACATAACAAAAAAGCTGAATGGATAAGTAACATGGGAAAAGAGTTAGGGATTGAAGAAGGACCGAAAGTGGAAATACGTATCGATTTACTCTAAAAATTCTAAAAAATATCAAATTGGAAATGCTCGGCCATGGTTGAATACATGGATTTTGGTTTAAAAATTTACCACTATTCATGACAGACTAACACTTGAAATGAACAGATACCAGCAAGAAGCACATGTATCAGAATGGATGACCAAAGGAAAGACCACATTGATCCAAAAAGACCCCCGTAAAGGAACCACCCAAACAACTACAGACCTATAATGTGCCTACCTTTGATGTGGAAAATACTAACACACAAATAAGCGAAGAAATTTATAACTCGCTAACAAGTCACGGATTATTCCCTGAGCAACAAAAAGGATGATGCAAAGGAAGTACTGGAGAGCTACTCTACACTGATTAACACATCCTCAAAGAGAGCAAGACGAGACGGAAAATCTAGCTATAGCCTGGATTGACAACAAAAAGACATATGATATGGTCTCGCAAACCTGGATAATAAACTGCCTCAAAATGTACAAAATATTAGATGAAGTCATAAACCGAGAAAACCATGAAAACCTGGAGAGAGGAATTGACAGCAGGAGGGAAAATCTTACCTGAAACAAAGATCTAAAGAAGTATATTCCAAGGAGATGCACTATCTCCATTTCTATCGATGATTGCGATGATGCCACTCAGCCACATACCCAGAAAATACACAGTTGGATATAAACGTAGCAAATCGCGGGAAAAGATCAATCACCTAATATGCATGGACGACATCAAACTGTTAGCGAAAAATGAAAAATTATTGGAAACTCTAATACAAGCAGTCAGAAGATAGAGTCAGGAGTTGGGGATGGAATTTGGCATTGAAAAAGCGTCATAATAGTAAGGAAAAGCGAAAATGACACATTACAGACGGAATGGAACTACCAAATCAAGACAAAATTAGAACGTTCGGAGAAAATATTCGGGACCATTCTTGAAGTGGACTTAAACAAATGAACCAGAGAACAAAAAAACTAATGACCATACATAAGGCATTACATCCCAGAGATGATGTTGACAAACTATATGTAACAAGAAAAGAAGGAGGAAGAGGATTTTCCCGTATTGAAGACAGTGTTGATGCAGTAATATAACGACTTGAAGACTACAGAGAAAACCGCGGAGAAAGACTGATTACAGCCACCAAAAACAATACTGACAAGAACCAACAGAATCGACATTAACCAGACAACAAAAATAGGAGGAAAAACAACTATGGACGTCTTAAGCGACTAATAAGTAACATCTCACATGAAAGTGACTGTTAGACCAATTGTAAATGATGCTCTTGGTACAGTCACCGAAGGATTATTAAAGGGACAGGAGGACTTGGAAATAAGAGGACGAGTGGAGACCATTCAAAGCACTGCATTATTGAGATCAGCTAGAATACCGAGAAGAGTCCTGAAGACTTGAGAAAACTTGCTGTCACTCAAACTTTAGTGAGAAACTATCGGCTAACGCAGGTGTGAAAAACTCAAAAAGAGTAACATAATAATAATAATAAAGGAATTGAACTGCCAATTTAAGAAACAATCAAAATGTTTGGAGAAGAGGAAAATTACAAATATTGGGAAATATTGGAAGCGGATATCATCAAACAAGCAGAGATGAAGGGAAAAAATAAGAAAAAAGGAACCCCAGAAGAACAAGAAAACCTACTCGAAACTAAACTCCGCAGCATAAACTTCATGAAAGCAATAAAGACCTGGGTAGGTCTCCTAGTGAGATAGACTGGACCATTCTGGATAAGGGAGTAAAAGACAAGTAGACCAAAGAACAAAGAAACTGAAGACAAAGCACAGAGAGATGACATAGACAAACTATATGTGTCAAGAAAAAGAAAAGGAAGAGAACTCACCAGCATTAGGCCTTGCGTGGAAGCATCAATAAAAAGACTCCAGAAATACACTAAGAATAGCAAAGATTGATTACAGCTGCTTGTGGCAACAATGACCGCATAAAAGTAAAAGTGAAAACAACAAAAAACTTGAAAACAGAACGAAAAACAACAGTAACAAGATTTCAAGCGACAAACTGGCGAGATTGTACACAAAAAACCTGAACATGGCTAAAAAAGAGAAACCTCAAGAAAGAACACGAAAGTGACGGGGATACCAATTGTAACTGGTGCCCTTGAAATGGCCCCCAAAGGATTGGGAAGGAGACTGGAGGAAATAGAAATCAGTGAAAGAATCGATGCTACAGCGAAAGACACCACTGACGAACGCTGGTGGGAAAAATTGGAAGGAGTGAAATAATAATAATAATAATAATAATAATAATAATAATAATAAGAAGAAGAAGAAGAAGAAGAAGAAGAATCGCAAGAAAAGATTAGTCATCACGGACAACATCAAGCTGTTTGCAAAAAAGGAAAAAGAATTTGAGACTCAAATACTAATATTATATAGCCACATATCTATCTTTACAAATATATGTCATCTCTCAGATTTAAGGCCTTGTATATCGACATTAGCGTTACTGTAAGCAATTCCAGGCATATGTTTGTCTCAGGTCCTTCTTCGAGTCCTTAAAATTCTTTTTTCATGTTATTAATCCGCTCAAACTTACTGTTATGTACTTTCTGTTCCCATAATTGTTTGCTTCCTTTACATCCGGTTATTGGCTTGTCCTCATACATTCTTCACCTTCTTGTTGATAGAATTTTCTTTAATTATTTGAGAATGTCCAGTTTTGTTTATATTGTTTGACCATGTCTCGACATTTTTTAAGTTTCCCTTTTTTCGCCAATATCTTTTGGTTTATTTCTTCAAGTTGCATTGTCAGATTTGTCTGGTGTTTTGTTTTGGTCTTTTAATCCCAACTTATCCTTGAGTGTTTTTTCTTCCTTACTAATTTTGCTTGTTGTCGGAGTTTTTTTACCTGTACTTCTAGCCTAATTTCCCATCCAGGTTTTGGATTTCTAATTCTATCATAGACTAGTTTTTGTCCAACATAATTTAGCTCGGTTAGTTCAGTGATTTTGCCCGTTTGGATATTTGTTAAAATTTGTTTTAGCTCCTGAGGGATAGTAATGTTTTCAATCTTTTCAGTCATGATTTTCTTTATTGACTCTGCATTTATTTTGTTTTCTTTCATCAATATTTGTTTTGTAGTACTGGGGTGCGGTGTGTTTCGATTTTCAGTATTTGGCGTTTCAAATCGACTAAGTGGCTTTTATTCTTCCGGATTTTGTGTTTTGATTTGAGTCGGGATTCTTGTTCGTATTCTTCTCTATTTACTCGTTCACCTGTTTCTAGTATCTCAAGGTCAGAAAATTTTAATATCATTATAGTTTGGTCAGGATGTCTTTGGCTTGTATTAAATCTAGCAGATTCCACCCAAATTTCTATCACTCTTTTTCTATCGATACTTCAAGCGATAACCTGCTGAGCTTGTACACAAGATGACGTAGACATAGCTAAGCAGAGGATATATTTAGGAAAAAAAATCTCTGTTAATAGCAGTACAAAATTATGGTTATATGGGGACATAATTGAATATGATGATAAATGAATGCAGCAAACAACCATAAAAGAAATTCAAAACCCAGCACGACGGGGTGGATAAGGTAAAATTAGACTTTGACTATAATAAAAACTGTATACGCACAAACCAAAATTCGTCCCAGAAAATGAGATCCACAAAATTCTCTGGTATTTTGAGATACAAACAGATCATCAGAAGCGAGAAAAAAGTTTTCATTTAGTGAATTTCGCCGTTTCACGGGACTACAGAAGAAAAATAAAAGAAAGCGAAAAGATAAGCAAAATGTTGCATTATGCCAGAGGGTGACGGTGAAACTAAATGTGTTTGATGCGTTTAGAATGTTCCCCACATGTTTAGAAAAATTGGAAATCAAGAAATAAGAAATTGGAAATCAAAGGGAGAATCGGGACCATTGTAAAAGTCAACTAGAATGCCTCCAGGAAAATAACGTCTATTTAAAACTGGTGTGAAAAACTCGCGAGCAAAAAAATAATCTTGCTCGGATATATATGATTGTCTGTGAAATATGAATCCTTGAATAATGCTGAAAACACTGGAATCGAGTTTGGATGAGTTCGAACATCCAATAAGGTTGAGACTGCAGATAACGGTGTTTATAGGCCCAGTGAAGATTGTGACGGCAAATTGACTAAAATCCCAAAACGGGATTTTATTTTCGCACGTGTGAAGACGGGGCAGGTTGGCACTTGATCCCCTATAGAATAAGTCCTCGCTCAGAGTTTTTCTCACAGGCATGTAAGACCTGGCATATTACGTGAGGGATCAGTTTTTAGAGCCAGACTGACCGCCGCTGGCAAGGGGTTCCAAATTTCACACTATCACATACCCACCAGGCCGCTAAACTTCCTTCCCCTCGACTATGGAAGAATATGGACCTATAGGTCTTAGTCGTAATAATATTATATTGTAGTAGTCGGCAACTCCGGTTTCCCGTGTGATATTTTAGGAATTAATAGGACAATTCTAAGCAAGATAACATAAGGCGAATAGAAGCTGAAAAGAAAATGTGACAACAACAAATTCGTAGTAGAACGGCAAAGAACAACATAGACCACGCGGTAACATAAAAATACATGAATTCCTTTACTACAGTTATATACACTTTCAAAGTGTCAAAACATATAACAATTGGACAGTCCACTAATATGAATGTCTTTTCTTGACTTTTGCTTTTCTTCAAATTGAGAGAGAGAGAGAGAGGTATACAAAATTTGAGTATAAAGGAGAAATGGCCCCAAAGTTACTTATCTTATTTTTCGATGATGTTCCACTGGAGAATCTTTCTTCTTTCACGGGCTAATAGACTTTATTCTTATTTTTTTTACACTGGCTTGAAGAACCTGGGGTCCTTCGTGTCTCAGTAATTCTTTTGTCTTCCACCCGGAGTAAAATGGCTATGGTTCGTCTGCCCGCTACCAACCCTGCTCAAAAACTAATTTTCTTATCCTTTACTTCCGCTGAGGGGAAGGGAGCCCCACTTCCGTTTTGGGGTCCCAGCCAATCATTTGGCTTCTCTCCCTTTTCCCTTCCGGTGTCCGGCGACCTGAGGTTACTAAGTACCAACACCAGTTGATACCCCTCTGTGACCTACATTCTTCCTTAACGGTCACTTTTTTTGACGGCTAGATACTGTTAATTCAAACATGGGGAGTAATAATTTTATCTCCCTCCTCCCAGTGGGATATCGCGTGACATGATATAAAAAAGTTTTGAAGATTTCAGACTTGATCTCACTCAGTTTTAGTTATAACCACCAGACATCAAGTGTAAACAAGGCTATCCCTATAAGAGACATTGAAAAAAAGGCAGCTGGAGTGGATGACTGGAGACAGATTTTGATACTTGGCTCAGTGGGCTTATTTTGAAAAGAAATTTTAATCCTGAAAGTTTAAAAGTTGTTTAGTTTTCTCTTATGAATTTATGTGGGTTTGTCTTAATTTTATTGTAGAGGACATTACTAAGGAATATATTAACTTATTTTCTTTCTTTTCTTTGATGTTGAAATATTCACCATTTCATATTTATTGAAAAAGATTTACATTATCAAATCTATCTATATATAT
This sequence comes from Sepioteuthis lessoniana, assembly GCA_963585895.1. Taxonomy (NCBI): domain Eukaryota; kingdom Metazoa; phylum Mollusca; class Cephalopoda; order Myopsida; family Loliginidae; genus Sepioteuthis; species Sepioteuthis lessoniana. The sequence continues at coordinate 3,063,301 of OY757934.1, forward strand.
ATATATATATATATATATATATTTTAAGCAATAAAATTATATTTTTGATGCAGGGTTTGTACTTTTGATTCCTTAGGGTCTGATTTTTTTTTCTAACGAGTAATTTTTATGATAAATTTTGTTATTTTACCGAAGTCTTAAAAATCTATCCCAAATATCTTAAGTAAATTTAATGAATTAATTATTATACAAAACAGAGTAACTTACAAATTAATATTCCCTTCTCGCTGAGGCAATATTTTAGTTTAACAAAAATGCCATCTTTTGAGGATATCAGTTTATTGGTCATATAATGATCAAATGACCATCTTCAGGACATGCACAATTTCGCCCGATAGCCCGATATCTCTCACCATAGGTTTTGATTGTTTCCGAAAGGAGGTGTATCAGCCACCGGTATATGGCCAAAACTTTACAAACCCACTGTAAGCTCCTCAAAGAAAAGAAACAAACAAAAACGGATTCAGAGAATATACTTGTTATTTCTTTATATTCCTTTCGAGTTCTTTTCTGGGCAAGTGTGACACTGCGCTAAAATGGACTACAGATTATTTACTATCACAGTGACCGACGGCAGACGAAATATTTTATCCGATTCTGCCTTACAGTCAGCTAACTCTGCTGTCTACGTTACTCCAGTGACCAACCCCACTGAACAAGGGAAGGACCTGCTACCCAACTGCTTCTTTGAGCCTTTGCATCCGAAAAAATCAACCCTTACACCTCTCACAAGCACCTCCAAAAAGTACTTAAGGAATAATGATTTTGTCTACTGACTTCTGACAGTACTTGTGCCGAAGGTTTCTGTTAATGACAGATATTAAAAACTGACTCTTCTCTTTCTATTTTATCACATATCAAAATCTGCCAACCTTTTAATTTCTTTAGCCATCCTTTGGAATTTATTATGCACATATTCTTTTACATACATACATACATACATGTTATCTCTGCGAAAACGAAGCATTCAAAAAGTTTTAGAAATTTATACCCTAATAGCTTCAAGCTTTATTTCACCAACTTCATTTTTTCTTTTTCTTTTTCTTTTTCATTATAATTTTTTCAGCTTTGAAATGAAATGATAGGGAAAATGTTATAATAAAAATTGTATTGTTAGACACTTATCAAAGTTAAATTTTTTACCATAACTTCAAAAAGAATTGAAAAACTGAATAATCGAAATTGTAAAATTCCGAATTAATTATTCTTTATAAGAGTTATGACAATATGAGGTGCTAAAAATTTATGGAGAGCATGATACATTTTTCTTTATTTAGGAAAATGTAATTTTCTTTTTGTAAAAATATAAAACAGACTTATTGATTTGAAAGAAATTCAAAAATCAATTTAAATGGTCAGTGAGGGACTTGTACTAACTGAACTTTTTAATTGTCAAAACAAAAAGTAAGCAAACTTGGAGTTTTGTCAGTGCATTAATCATGACATTTCTTGCCCTCCTGTTTAGGTTAAAAGACCAAATTTTTGGATAGATTAATCAAATCTTTGATTTTTATTTTGGTTAATGTGAAAACAAATACACCCCCCACAAGGTGAGGGCTGGCATCCTTAATTAACAAAGCCTATATATTGTTGTTTGACTGGATGACCAGTTAAAATATGATGCGTGGAGTGGATACTCTTCCCATCGACGTAGATAAGCGTATTTGATTGCTGACCGGTAGTTGAAGAATACGAAATGATCTGATATTGGTTAGCCAATCGGTAATGTTTGTTCCCAGAGGAATCCTTTATAAAAGCAGATGTTTTTAGGGTTAAGAGAGATCATAGTTCCATACTGAAGACGAGAGAATAAGAAATCTCTCCAAGAACTAAAGAATCTACAGAAAAGGTCTCACTCTCCGAGTAATATAGAAAGACTGCACCATCCGAATACCAAAACTTTCTGTCCCTCAAATACAACAAAAGTATAACACTTTTCTCTCTCTCTCTCTATATATATATATATATATATATATGTAGAAAAAAATTGATAACAAGGCAATCCAAGTGGAAGGAGAGATTTATTGAGAAGTAAAGTCGACACTGTAGCGTTTCGGTTCATCAAGACCATGAGGGGTGATATTAGTGATGTTAAGTCAACGATGGATGTTTAAAAATGCAAAATACAAAAATCCAGGGGAAAATTTGTATAACAAGAAAAGTTGGCTTTATTCCCTTATTTTTACTATAAAGAAGGCGCATGGCCTCGAAGGTTTGTGGAAGAGGGGATGGAAGGGGTCATGCTGTTTCTATATATACTAAGGGAACCTAGCTAGTCACATTCGCCGACCCATTCAACAGTACAATATATAGACAATCATACATCACCATGCGCGCTGCAAACACCAAAATACCACATTTGCTCCGTGAAAAGACCTACTTAAAATCTCGAATATAATGTATGATTTTATGTACAATTGATGATCAAAAAATATTATATGATGGGGATGGGAGAAAAGCCCCGAAATATAAAAACGAAAACAAGGAAAAAATCCCCCGTTTGGTTACCCTCCCAAAATGGAGGCCGACTGTTTTCTGATGCTCGAAAACACCGTAAACAAGCCGGACCTACCCTAAGTGGGAGAGGATTCCTAATCTAACGGGGCAAAAGAAAAGACAGGTTTGGGTGCGGTATGGGCAGTTAATAGCAGATAATATGATGATTATACATATGAAATTCTAAGATCTTCAACAAAAGCGGGCTGGAGGTACAGAAACAATAGGGAAGGGGAAGATCTTGGAGACTAACAACCAGATGACGGGGACAATGACACACAACATACTGCTAACTAGATTTCAAGGCGGGAAAAAACTTTTGCCTACTTAACCGGGATGGGGTCCCGAGGGACCCGTACCGTAGACGTCATGGGCAGGAACAGGAGGGAAGGATGACTCCAACATTGCCCCCTTTCGTACGACAAGGCTCGCTGCATTCACCCACCTTTTGTCGAATTTTATGCGATCCAAGCGTTTTCTATCGCATATGATTTTGACCCTAAGCTGATGCCTAAAATACAAAACCAGATCACGATGAGAAATCCTTGACGTCCCCAAAGTCACTGAGGAACGCCGCCAACATGTCCCCACTTAATTGAATGGGTACGTTGCACACGGTGACCTTTATTCATCTTTTACCCATGTACTCTGGCTGTAGTCTGTAGTATTTAGTGGTGATACTGCTGTTCCCAGCCAGCTTTGTAGCGAATTCTTGTGACGGCAGCAGGACATCCCAAGTAGCAAAGCTGCGTCTACAGAAGTATCTAGCTGGGATTCCTACTGCTTTTAGAAGTTCCTCAAATGTCTCTTTTTAAGGCCAGCCAATCTCTTGGTTCTTATGTCTGTAACAATCAAGGACAGTGTCTTTAGCTGTACTGCCTCTACTAATTCTGGTATCGGTAAAATCCGATTTCCTTGGAAATACCGGGCGTATTTTTCAGCCCTGTCCTTTTTGCAATCCTGCGGCAACTTTTTGTCGGTTTGCGCCGACCAGCACACTGGCATTGACGGCACTTTTTGAGCCGGTGGAATGGTGCTGGCCCGGGTTGATGACTCAGATGATGTTCCCAGTAATGACGACCATTCCAGCTTTTCAGATGAGGGGAGGTTCAGGCTATTAAATATGTCCTGTTGGGTGTTTTGCTGAGTGTTTGGCTCCTCCATAGTTGCCTTTAGTCAACTAGGAGAGAGCGCGAATGAGTTTGTAAAAAGGCTTTAGGCTTTTGAGATGAGGTGTAGAAGGAAAAAAATGTTTTTTTCCTTATAAAACAATAGCACAAGGCTGGTAGGACGTTTAACCCACCTCCAAAAACCAAATAAAATAATAACAGTTGTTTGGGGAGGGGCACGAAAGATAACAGAAGTGGCAACAAGGAATAATAATGAAAACAATAATTTCAACAAATAACTTGGTAACAAGAGTTTCAAGAAATAACTTTCAACAAACTTACATCACAAGAAAAAGTTGGCCGTTTAATTAGTGAATCAGCGTTTGTTGTTTTAAATTACGTCATTTGACTTATTAGGAATATTGTATAGAATACAATCGCATACGAATAAATACGTTTGTTTATCGAGAAAAATTTCGAGTCAAAAGGAAGAAAAACAAAGACAACAAGAAAAATAGAAAGCATAGAAATTATAATATATGTGGAAAATATCAACTAACAATTAACACAAATTACTCTGATTTCCACAAAGGATTCTTACAAGGTATTATCGCCGCTTCCACTAATTGCCATTCCGATGAACTGACCCTATGTTATATATAGACCCTCAATCAAGAGATGCACCTGTGTAAATAAGCGGAAGAACTGCGGAAGCAGGTGGGCATTAGAAAATAATATAACCAGGTGACCGGGCGGTTCGAGTCAGTTGGAGACAGAATGCCGAAGTGAGAACCAGCTGCAGACAGAGGGCTTTGGGCCCTTAGTGACCCCCGGTTGAGCAATCCATTCCAAGATGTGAAAGAAGTGCTGCTATGGTCAAGGAAGAACTTGGGTCAATATAGCAGTCCATCCTTGTCTCCACTCATTTATCACACACAACAAACATCACCTTTTCGAAAATAAAGTGTGAGAGATTTATATAAAGAAGTGTATTCGTTCGTTATTGAAGTCGTCATTATCAGTTGATTATGTTCCCGTGTATATTTGTATATAGCACCTACCCAACATACATAACTGCTTTAAAATCTGTCTCTTCTAACCTCAACATCTTTATTTCACATTCTGACAAAGGTAAAGGTGTTGTTATTATGGATTCTACAGTCTATAAACAAAAATTTATGGATCTACTAGGTGATAACAACACTTATGAACAGATATCCCTACAAACAATTACAAATAATATTAACGACTTTAGCAAATCCTATAGAAAACTAATCTCCAATGAGGTCCTCATTAATCAATTACCACCCCATAATCCCTAAAATTTACGGTCTTCCTAAAACCCACAAACCTGATCTGCCATAATATCGCTAATATCTCCCATAATATCGCTAAACTTTTAGCCAAATTATTATCCTCTCTATTCGGTACCATCAGTGACGCACACATAAAAAATTCCGGATCACTGCTCAACCAACTAACTGACATTGATATGAACAACAAATATTTACCTAGTTTAGACATAAAATCCTTACATACCAATATACCAGTTGATAAATCCATTGAACGTCTACATAATCACCTTCGAAAATCTAATTCCACATTTCCTCTATCAATCTCTAAACTGATGAAAATTTGTGTCTTATGCACTTCGCACTGCCACTTCCAATACAACAGCATATTTTATAAACAAAAATTTGGTTTACCAATTGGGTCTCCGCTTAGCAGATTTCTTGCATCCATTTATCTAGAATTCTTGGAATCTGGCCCCTTTAAATATATTATACCCAACACTGCACATTAATTCAGACACATCGATAACATACTACTTATCTATCCACAAGATCTTGATTTACATAGCATCACTGACAGAACTGTCTAACCTTCTATAAAGTTTACATATGAACTTGAATACAACAGCACCCTACCTTTTCTGGATATTTTACTTATTAGGAATATCAACAAACTAGAATTCAATGTTTACCGTAAACCCACCAGTAAAAACGAACACATTCATTTTTATTCACACCACAATAACAATACTAAAAGAGGTATCATAGGTTTTTTTTTTATCTCAGGGCTCTACGTATTTGTTCCTCTAAATATTTAAATTATGAATTCATCCACATACAAAACTCCTTCCTTAACCTTCTATACCCCAAAACCCTTTATACACTTTGTTAAATCTAAAGCCCTCAAAACCCGCAATTGCAATCAACCTCGAACTAATGCCTACTCAAAATCTGATAAAACTAGTTCCCCCCAATAGATTCATAACTTCACCAAACAATTCTTCCTCTCATAATAAACAACTTAAATAAACTCAATATCAAAACTACTTCTTTACTTTCTAAAATGATCTAGCCCTCAACGTAACATATTTTCAGACACCAGTGTTTAATCTGTCCCTTGTGAGAATAGTAAACTTAAATACATCGGTAAAACATCTCTTAGCCTTCACGTTCGCTTGAAAGAACACAAAAGAGACATAAGAATTGGTTACTTAAACAATGCATTATTTCTACACATTTCTCAATCTAATCACAACTTCGATTCCAAGTTCTGGAAAGATGCTCATTTACATTCATAATAAAAGTCTAAGACAAATTTTCGAAGCCACTGATATTTCATTCTTTACTTCCCTAAATACTCGTCCTGGCTTTTATAATATTTCTCCTTACTTGAGCAAATAGCTACGATATATTCCATCTTTAATTAATTTATTCCACATACATATATCATAGTTTTTATGCTTTCTATTTTTCTTTTTGTCTTTGTTTTTCTTCCTTTTGACTCGAAATTTTTCTCGATAAACAAACGTAATATAAATTCTATACAATATTCCTAATAAATCAAATTACGTAATTTAAAACAACAAACGCTGATTCACCAATTAAACAGCCAACTTTTTCTTGTTATACAAATTTTCCGCTGGGATTTTGTATTTAGCATTTTTAAACATCCATCGTTGACTTAATATCGCTAATATCACCCCTCATGGTTCTGATGATGGTTCAGTAGAACCGAAACGCTATAGTGTCGACTTTACTTCTCAATAAATCTCTCCTTCCTCTTGGATTGCCTTGTAATCAATTTTTTTCTACATATTGTCTGATTACAATCCATTATTTACTTCCATATATATATATATATACCTTTAAGAAAAAAAATCCTACCATCTTGCCAGTAATAAGGGAAAATCTGAGTATAACCTAGAAAGAGACAGATAAATTCATAAACAAGATAGGCAGTCCCAGCCTATATGAAATACAAAAAATCGCACTTTGAAGAAGTACTCAGTACCTTTGGAGAGTACTATCAATGTGATTTCAAAAGTAATACGCGAAAGTGTATGTGATATAATTAAGGAGGATAATAGATTATATTATGCAATTAGTTTATTTGTATTGATAAATTGTAAGTAGCAAGAAACTTTGAATTGAAGTGTGAGCCGTGATGATCATATGGTGCACTTGTCGCGTATGTCGCAAGAGATGGTACGACAGTCAGCCTGTCATAATTAGATATTTATTTTGAAATCCGCAGGTAGGTCGGATATTAGAAAATAAACAAAATTGAGGCATGTCGGCTGACTTAGGTGATGACGTTAAACATAAAAGTTAAAGACACATGTCCTTATATTATTAGTGCATGGAATAATTAAGTGGTTATTATAAAAGCAAACATTTTTGATTGAGTTGGGATAGTTGAGAATTCAAAGCTCAGAGGCAGAGACAGACGGTTGGGAGACCTCTGGGACGCGGGAACAAGAGAAGTCAAGAAATTGAAGTCAGGTGTTTTTCTTCGTTCGTCTCGCACGCATGAGACTATTAGCGTCTCTGTGACAAAAGTAAAACCTTTCAGTCTTTTTCTCTCGTATTTTGTATTTGACCGCTGTATAAAATCTTTGCGATCAGAAATAAACTTTTCGTATTTAAAGAAGTAACGAGTCCATCTTGTACTGGAGAGGAGTAACGCCAATTGATGTTCGAGATTGTGTCAGGTCGGTGAGGCAACATTACTCACACATCTCAATTGGTCACGCAGCATTGCACACTCCTGATTTGGTGTCACTATGTTACCTATCGATGAAACATAAATACATATAATCATTTTCTTCACCAGGTGAAGGATTGTACGAAACCGACAGAAAAGCAGGAATCTCATTAAAGGGGTAAATACCTGGGCTGTCACCGATGTAAGATACTCGGGACCATTTTTAAAGTGGACAAAGGAAAAAATTCTACAAATGCACCAGAGAACAAGAAAACTCATGATGATCAGAGAAAGGACATCGATAGACTATATCTCAAGAAAAAGAGGAAAAGGGTTCGCCAGCATTGGAGATAGTGTGGATGTATCAATATGATGACTCGAAAATAACATGAAAAAGAGCAAAGAAAGCTAATTACAGTGAACAGACAACTGAACGACTGACTACTGCTAACTGACAACTTTTTCCAAATCTGCTAATTCTTATCTATCTAAATTCAGGATATCGGTCGGGTGATGTCATCTTGCTCTATCTCTCATGTATCCCAAATTCACTGTTTTCATTTCAATCAAACCCGTGACATGAATCCATTTTGTTTACATTTTGACCTTCCTGTGTTGATCGTTATGTAAACTTTCCAATTTGACTTACAGTTTCGCTCAAAGACTTTAGCTATTTTAACAGGTAACTGAAAAACTCACAGTCTAATCAAACCAGGTTATAAAATAATTAACCATCACGGCAACTGTGTTACAATAGATAAATAGCAAACGAAGAAAATTGCATGCGTGAAAGATAACTTTATTTATTGAATTTAATATTTAATAATAATTGATTAATTAAAAACGATGGAAACAATTCCTGAGAAAATTTCATGAATCAAAAAGTTAATTCATGTCATGCAATATTATAATAGTGTCTGTTTTTTGTATGCATGTTCCTCTAATTGATACATCAATTTCTGGTCCATTTTGCAACTAATGAACAATATAGTATAGGCTGCGTTTGGGCTCATCACGATTATTCGAATTTCTCTAGGGAAATAACATTTAAATGCTAATCATAAAATACTAAACTTTATATATTTATTTACTATTTATCATATAAATTCAAAAAATAAGATATGGCAAGAAGAAGAAGAAGAAGAAGAAGAAGAAGAGGTTGAGATGAAGATTGATTCTACTTGACAGGGCATTTTGTCAGCATTCTCATTTGACTGCAACTTTTTTTTAATTGTTAACTTTTCCGACGTCTAACGTAAAGAGCAAAAGGCATTTACTTGAAAATAATGCAATTCTTTCTGTCATAGAGTTATCATTACGAAGAAATTTCCATTCATTTAGATTAAATATCTATTGATGTTTTAACGGCTGCTTTCATCTTCTCAGATTTTCAACATGTAAAGCTCCGATCAGTTGTACATCACCCTTTCTGTTGAGTTATAAGTTCCCATAACGCAATAACACACACAATAATTTGATTCTTTTGATTCTTTTGGTGGCTCTTAATCTTTCAGTTTTTATATTAGATACGCCTCATATTTTTAATAAATTCAAGAAATAAATCAAAGTAAAAATATAACATGTATGATTCGCAACATTCTTATGAAGGCAACATTTTTTTATTGTGAATAAATCCTTATCGAGAAAAGGGAAAACACATTTTCAAATAATTTTTTTATATATTTCAGTAATATGAACCAGCCAGGTATTTACATTTTAAAGAAACATTATTAATAATTTTTGGAACAACTCAATTATGTGTATATTTAAGTTTTTCAGTAAAAATATATATTTATAATGTACGATGAATTTCCACATTATACATTAATTAATCTTTTCGAACTTTGGTTGTTATAGTTAAAATGTTTCAGTCAATGTGCTTTCCGAACATTTCCTGACACATTATAAATTAAATTCATAAATAATGACCATCTACAGATTTTTACCTTGAGTTGAACCCTTTTTTAACTGACTATTACTTTTAGACATGAATAACATCAGAAAGTATTCTTAATTAACCTAAATGATGAAACTTTTCTTTCTGCCTCTTTAAACGCTCGTGTTTCTAACATTTCTCTCATCTTATGCAGATTATTGTTGTTGTGACTTAATTACGGAGTTGTTATTGCAATTGCCTTGCCATTAATTATTAACCTTGTTGTTCACTCTCACTGTCAGAAAGAGACCCGCAGGCACTACGTTATTTGCACAAGTGGCAGATGAATTAAGGATTTTATCGGATTATCGAATTGCCATCATGTCATACCAGGGACAATGATAAAATAATTTTCGTGATGATAGTGATACCAATCTTAGGGATTATCTATTACAATTGTTATCAAATTTGTTCTCCTAATTAACTCCATCACTATCATTATCATCACCAATATCATCATCTTCAACAACCATCATTATCTTTTAATTATTGCACTTTTTTATTTTACAATCTGTTCCTTATTAATTCTTAGTGAATTTTTTTAGCCTAATAAGATTTAATCTTGCTTTTCTTCGTTTTTTGTTATCCTAGTCTTTCTCTTTTTATTGAAAATTATCTATTCTTCAAGTTAAGTTTATATATCCAAGGCATATATCCAAGGCATATATAATCTATACAAAAAATACATTCATGTAGATTCTGTTATGTTGAGTAAATATCTGTATAGTTAGGAGGTGCCCGTGGTGTAGTCGTTAACGTCGTAGGAAATGGACACGGCGACACGAGTTCAAATCCTGGACGAGACTGATTGCATTTCACATAGCACTAATACCCTTGGGAAAGGTATGAATCCAATTATTCTCCCTCCAGCTATGGGTAAATAGTAGGGCAGACTGGGTTCTTCAGCCTTGGTGAGGCAACTAGTCTAGGAGAAGGAAAACTCTGAATTCAAACCTGTTAAACTCCGCTTAAAAATTGACCTGGTGTCATATCCTGCCCGAGCGGAGGGGTTGGTAAATAGTATCTGTATAGTTAGAGTTGTGTACATTCATACATATGCGTATACACGAACAAGTACACATGTATGTGTGTACACAAATCTATGTATATTGATAATTAGGAAGCGGTTGTCCTCTCGAAATGGCTAAACGATTTAACGCAGAACTAGCAAATTTAGTATGCAAAGGTTTGTAAGACTAAAAAAAGTTTTAAGGTAAAAATATGTTTTTCAAAGAGAGATTGGGTCTCCATTTAACAGAAAGCCACTTTGCTTCTGTACAAAAATCAAAAACAGCCAACTGTCTTAGTAAAATAATTTCGCACATTTAATTAAACAATAAACATTAAACATTCGTTTTTTCCCGCGGGAGATATAAAATAATTACATAGCATAATGACTTGGTTGGGATAAACAATTTTGACCAAGACAAAAACATTTAAATCGATAAATCTCTTCTGTATCACTCATTTAAAAAATATCAAAATACATCATGATAATTTTCACAGCGGAATATTAACTTCGTAATATGATATGAATGGTAAATATTTTTCTAGTAGATGGCTTTATCTTTTAAGGGAACAATTGAAGCTTGTAATTGTACCGTGTAAACGACTTATGTATGCTAGTCTTACCTTTTTTGTGATCAAGCGATTGATTTCATACTGGCATAGAGAGATAGATAGATAGATTTAAATTTTGGATTATTATAGAGGAAGAGAGAATCGACGTTTCTATCTCGTTGTCAATTTAAAAAAAATTGTGTACATATGATAATGATGATGATTTTATATATATATATAAATATATATATATATATATATATATATATATATGTATATATATATATATATGTGTGTGTGTGTGTGTATGTTTGAATGTGGATGAGTATGTGTGCAATTTTAGTACAATAAAATTTGCCTTAATGTGTGTGTGTCAGCTTGGTGCAATAAATTGTGCATTATAGGCTAAAAATGTATCAAATTTAGCAGAATTATGTTTTGACGGATATATATATATATATATATATATATATATATATATATATATATATACGAGGTACATACGATAAGTTTCCAGACTTTTTTCTTATGGGCATTTAAAATTGCCGTAGACTCTTGAAAATTCAGTATGTTATGAGATGACTGACCAATTTTTATGATTTCAGCTTCAAATGAACAGCTACTGCAGCAATTGGAATACACCCTACTAAAGCCTGATTGTCACAGCTGGTGAATTTCAAAAATGCAACCTGGACGTGAGGAAGAACGATATGTAATAAAATTCTGTTCTAAACTTGGAAACATGCCACAGAAACGTATGGAATGCTTCAGACTGCTTTTGGAGCATCTTGCATGAATCGAGCATCAGCTTTTGAGTGGCATAAGATATTCAAGGAAGGCAGGGAGTCTGTGAGGGATGATGAGAGGTGTGAAAGGAGTAAGTAAGTCAATACACCAGAGTTGATTGTTAGGGTTAAGGTTATATGTTGAAGTTTTAAGGCCTTTGAAGAGTGCTGGCCCCTTCCGACGGAAGAAGCCAGCACTCTTCAAATCGGGTCAGTGGCATTTCCACCAGGACAATGTACCAGTCCACAGCTCCATTCTTGTCACAGAACATTTGACCAAGATGGGCATCAAGACAGTTCCTCACCCTCCCTAGAGTCCAGACCTTGTTCCCTGTGACTTTAGGTTATTCCCGAAGCTCAGAGGCTGTCGTTATGGGACAATTGAGGAGATGAAAGTGGCTGTGGCGAAGGTCATTGACACGCTCACACAAGAGGACTTCCATGGGGCCTTCCAGAAGTTGTTAGAACGGTACAACAAGTGCATTGCAACCGGAGGAGATTACCTCGAAGGGGACTAGACTTTCATGTGTATATTATCAATAAAAGTGCCCATACGAAAAAAAGTCTTGAAACTTATCGTATGCACATCGTATATATATATATATATATATATGCATATATATATGCATATATATGTGTATATATATATATATATATATATATATGCACATGCATACACACATATATATATGTGTGTGTGTGTGTGGGTGTGTATGTGCGAGCGGGCGACACAAATATATGTGTCTATGAAGCACATTATGGGATATTTCTTTAGAGCACTCTCCTTCTCCTGTGGTATCCATGTATGTACCTCTGTTTTAAAATTTCTTCTGAGTAACAAATGGGTGTACGAAAATTTACACACAACACATATTTCTCCGAGATATACAATTGTATATATATATATATATATATATATACGAACTAATTCATCAAAATATTAGGGAACGTGAGTTGTAATCATATAGATTCGAACTATTGTCCTTATTTTGATTGTTATACTCATAATGTTTCAACTCTCTTCAAGTCTTTTGTCGTCGACAGTTTGTTCAGGGTATTTTGCACCAAAATAATACCTTTATTTAATAAAACGCGTAGACTGTTCTCATTCTATTGTCCACGTCTGAGAATATCTCAATCAGTTAATTCACATTCTTGGTTATTTTGCCCTTGTAATGATGCTTCTCTTTCCGCTGATTGTCCGATGATACTAAACAGTAGTGAAGCTTCAGTTCTTCGTTGCCATTACGGAGCAGGTCTATTCTGACTTGGAGTGATCGTACGCGTTAGAGTCCTATCTATTGGTCAAATAGATCTATTTGAAATGATTAGCTTTATATAGCAATACTTGAATCTATGTAATTCTTTGCAGATCTCCTCCAGCAAAGAAAAGGTACCGAGAGAAGGAATTAAAATAAAGATTTGAATATTTTATACAATTTCAATTTCTTTTGTGTCGTATGAAAGGCTTTCGTACGTTTATCAAATAATTACCAGTTGGAAACTTTTTCGTCTAAATACGCTTCAATTATTTTTTTTTAATCTGTTTTTCTTTTTACCTTCCTCCTCCCTTCATTTCTTTCTACAATGTCCGTTGCCCTTCCTGTGTTTTCCCAAAATTTATGGACGCTATGATAAGTTAGACTACTACTCATGAACCAACTAGTAATTCACGACTAGTAATTCACTGATGACAATGTTGGTGCATGTATGTGACTATATTTGATTTGATTTGATCATTGCACGTGTGACCATATGTTAACCCCTTTAATACGGTATTTTCAGCTGAGCACTATTTTACTATACACCTTTAACTCGTTATTTCAGGAGATTAAATCAGAAACTACAAATAAAAGGTTTAATACAACTATTCACTGCCTTTCTTTTAATGGAATGAAAGGATAGCGTTAAAAAAAATATCCGATCCCCGAAGCAATTTTTTTATGTTTTTCGTGCTTGATTTTCTTTTTTTTTTTTTTTTTTTTTTTTTTTTTTTTTTTTTTTTTTTGGTGTTGTAAAATTTATGAGGGCTAATATTCATATTGAATATCGCCCAGTTTTTGCTATTTCCATTCTAAATACTCTGTCACTACAACAAGGAATTACATAAGTATACACTAATTCATTGATTCCATTCGTATAGAAAAATTCATTTCTGTTGTTTATTCAAATTACATATGGCCACATAGCAAACTTTCAACAAAATTGTAATTTATTTACCACAAGTAATATATATAACTAACAGTAACTTTACGATACTATTTTTCGTGGCTAGAATATTTCAAGCTTAAAAACTTATGGAATTGAACGGCGCAGAATAAGGAATTCTATTTAAACGGACATTTTGAAATTAAAAAAATCATAGCGTTTTTCAACAAACGTATATAAATTAGCAAATTAATGAGTCGTAAGTAAAAAACTTTTTTTTTGTTTATTAGAATTATTAAATAGCTTAATTTGTGCAATCGAAAAGAATGCAGTGACGTTAATTTTTATGAGTTGTACTTCTAACTAAATGTTTCTTACTCTACTTGGCCAAATTAAAACAAGATAAAAGTGTATCGTTGAATTATATTATTCTATTATGTCAAGATTCTCTTCTAAAAGAGTGTCAAGTTTTTGTAGCATTTATTTGCTCCGGCATTGAGAGTATTTGTTTTCGATATTACCGAAAAATAAAAGAGTGCAAAGTCGACACGTGTGTCTGTGTAATTGTGGGTTGTCGACCGCAGAAAGATCAATAAGAAGAAAGAAAAAAGTTACAAAAGGGAAGTTATTTCAAACGATAAGATGAAAGAAATCAAGAAAAGAAAGAAAAATATTGTCTAAAAGAAAACTAGTGGGCAAAGAAAAAACAAGGATGTTTAAAAAAAAAAACAAGAAAAACAAGAAAGAACTAAAAGTTAAAAAGAAACATTGATGACTGCAAAATAAATAAAATATTGGTTTAATGGGAATGGAAATCAGGGAAAAAGAAAGTAAAGGAATGCAAGATAAATGAAGGTGATTGGAGGGAAAATCAATAAAAAAAAAACATCGTGAGGACAGGTGAAGAGAGCATAGAAGCATAATTAGAAGAAACGAGAAAAAGAAAGAGAGAAGAAAGTAACATGTAAAAGAAGGAAAGGGAAAAACTAAGAGTCGCTAGAAAGAAGAAGAAGAAGAAGAAGAAGAAGAAGAAGAAGAAGAAGAAGAAGAAGAAGAAGAAGAAGAAGAAGAAGAAGAAGTTAATCGAGAGGCTAATAATCATGTAGTTGATAAAGATAAAGAGAAGGGTAAAGAGATTATCTTCAATTACACAAACGGAAAAGGTGATTTGCGTGGTTATAATGGTGAATTGTTGTTTAACGAGCCAATTATAATTTGAAAGTAAGAGCCTTTGGGTGTGTTCCGTTGTTCAGGTTTTTATGCAACTCTCTTGTCTGTTAGCTTCTACTCAGGACGGGTCGTGCGTGAAATGACAGACAGCATGAGAGGATTGCAGGTATGGTAAATGGACGGAAGGGCCTAAATCAGGCAGATGAACGAACCTGAACGAGAATAAGAGAGATAGAAAGATGTTATCTAGAAAAGAGGAAAAAAGAAAACGAAGAAAATATGAAAACAGAAAGACACTTTCTTTGTTTTGTCTCATTTTTTTCAGCCACCTGCTTTCTACTTTACAAAAATGTCTTAAAAACTATTTTTCTTAACAAGTGTTTCCTTAACATAATTTCTTTTCATTTGATTTTCATTCTTTTTTCTACCTTTTTTCTTATTTACTAACAGTAACTGATGTTATTTGATAATGAGAGTTCTCATGGCGCAATGAAATATGTTTAGAGAATTTTATTATTCATTATACCGAATGAGTCAAAGAATGTTTGTATAAGAAACTGGGTTTAGAGAATGATGATCGGGATGTTCCGTTGAACTCTGATTTAAGGAGAAAAAAGAAACAAGATAAAGGAGAAAAATTGAAACAGGTAGGAGACTGACGAGGAGAAATGTCGTGAAAGAGTGGAAAAAATTAAGTATTCAAAGAAATATTTTAAAAAATTATGAGGAGTTAAAAAGAAAATAATGTACGAATTAAATATGCAGAATGGGAAGGGAAACGAGAACGAAAGGAAAAATAAAAGCATGGAAATTAAAGAAAAAGAAAGAAATGTGCATATATAAAAATAATTTTAAAAATGGCAAATAAGAAACGCGTATAAAAAAGGTTGCAAAGAAAAACGATGAAATAAAGTAAAAATAAAAATTTAAATGAGCGCATGTATTGGGAAGAGTTTGTTAGTCGCGTCTATAAATGGCTAAAGAGTTTGCTATGCGTAGTTATTGAACGTAAAAATTGTTTTGTTCCTCGTACTGGGAGGGTTAGGATTGTTATTATGACAGGAAGCCATCATGTAATACATGAATTATTGTACAGAATTTAAATAAAAAAAAAACTTTTTTTTAAAAAACAACGAACTTTTTGTCTCACTAAAGTAATTAGTTATTCATGATTACTAACAGCATGATGATTTAGGCGTTTTAGTTACTTTTTAAGCAAGATATGTAAAATAATTACAGAACATATTTGAATAAATAATATGGGCAAACTAGAAAAAATATTCATTGGTTTTTCTTGTAATATATTCTTTGAAGCGATACTAACTTAAATTTAAAGAGATTACATTTTTGAAAACCGTCTGAATATTTTCGCCGAATAATATCAACTTCATTAGGTGATAAAAAACTATATTAGGTAATTTTTTTCTTAATGTGGATTTTTTTCCTAACCCATCATCAGTAATAATAAATAATTTTACTATCATTTTAATAAATTATGATCTAAGTCTTAACCAGTTACACGAATACTTCAGCTATTGAAAAATAAAGATAAAGAAAAACGAAAAAGAGAAAAAAGATAACGAGGGGAAAATAAAGAAATACTCAGGAAGAATTTTTTTAAATTAAAATCACAAAGAAAATTTTTTATAAAAGCAAAAATTAAAAACAGGGAGAATGAAAAAAAGAAATGAAGATAAAAGAAATACGATACAGAATAAGGAGAAGAAGAAAAATAATAAGAAATTTCAAGCGGAATGAAATTCGAAGGAGGAACAAGAATTATTAAAGAAAACATTGAAGGATAATGGATGTTTCACACAGTTTGTGATGAGAAATATTTCTTTTCACGTCATCTGTTGGGCCAATGAGGCCTACTTGGCATTGCCAGTATTCCTTCAAGTTGCATGCCACAGGTTGTACTTGGCTATATGATAGCGGCCACAAGGAATGATTCCATAGCGATGATGAACAAAAATTAAAAAAAGGAATCCAGAAGAAAACAAAGCAAATAAATGAAACACAAGTGACGGTAATGAAATAATTGTAGAAATCTTAACGTAAAAAAGGGAAGTTTTTTGGGGTCTTTTTTGTTGTAAAAAATGGAAGATTTAGAGAAATTTCTAGCAATCTACAACTTCTGAAAGAAACAACCAATAACGAAGAAATGAAAATTAGAGCACTGTATTAAAAAAGTCCTAAAAGCATATTGTATTACACAACAAGCCTAATTTAAAGAGAAGAAGGAAGGGATAGAGAGAGAAAGAGAGAGAGAGAGAGAGAGAGAGAGAGAGAGAGAGAGAGAGAGAGAGAGAGAGATATGTTAGAAACTAAGGACATTTTTTGAGACATCAAAACATACTATTTAGTTTTTTATGCTCCCACCCCAATGCATGGTTTGTATCAAAATTAAATTTCTTTTTTAATTTCTTTTGCTGGCTCATCTCACGGCCAATTCTCCTAAGGAATACACTTAATATTTATTTATATTTAATTGGATGAGATAAATTCACTCATTACTTATTTTGGACTTTTTGCTATGTTGGAAATGAATTGTTTTCTTGTCTAATCGACTGGGGTTGTTGAACAAACCGACAGCATCTCCGCAGAGAGGTTAGACTCCCCAACGAATATCCTGGATATGACATTAAACAATCTGATGGTGAGGTTTTGAACTTTGGGAAATGATGAGTACCTCTTCATTGTCATTGCTCACAGGTTTACTTTGACCCGGTGTTGTAGCACCTGATAAAATTCTATTGATGGGTCAAATAAAACTGTTTGACATTTAGACCGTGTGCAAACAAATGACTAATGGTTAGAAATCGAACTGTTTGGCAATTCAACTGTGTGTATATTGATTTTTTATTGAATTGTTAGTGATACATAGCAATACTTGGAAACATTTAAATGTGTGCAAATGCATAAGTAATGCCAAAACTTGAAACCATTTGACTGTAAACAAATAAATAGTTTTGAATGGAATAATTTGTATTAAATAATAATTCTTGTATTCACTTCACAGTGAACAAACAAATGATTAATATTGAATTGAATTATAAGTGTTCGATAGCAATAATTGAAACGACCTGCGTAGAAACAATAGCAATATTAGTGTGTAAACAAAGGTGAGATTACAAACTATTCACAAACAAATCATATATGTATATCCATTTAAATGTATGCAAACAAATGACTGATGATAAATTGTTACTGTTACACAGCAATTCTTAAACCCATTTAACTAAGTGCAAGAAAAAATGAATTCGGGCTTGTTTAAAAATGTTAACTACTAAATGAATATAAAAGTATATATAAAAGTATATGTATTTAATATATATATATATATATGTGTGTGTGTGTGTGTGTGTGTGTGTGTGTGTGTGTGTGTGTGTGTGTGTGTGTAAATTGGATTTGCATTAAGTAACCTACAAGGGTTGATATGCCATAAATTTAACTAAATAACCAGCCAATACAAATTTTAAGGACTGTCATACATTTGTTTGATTTTTTTAAATCCTGGGTATTTTAGAATTTTAAAGATGTTATCAGTACAATCTATCTCATTTTTACCAATGATTTCTGGACATAAAAAGCAAAAAGTACTGGTATTCATCACTTAATATCTTAGAATAGCTTCTGACCAATTGGACATTATGAGACTTGAATGTTTGGCAAACGACATTCTATTACAAGACTTTTATGACATACCGTATCAACAATTTAATTGACTAAATAGCAAATATATTAAAAATATTTTTATCTAATAATATTGAAATTTATTCCCAAACTAAAAGAAATAACATAGGGATAACATTTATCGTTCCTCAAACATCGCCTGATGTTTGTGTGATTAGTCAAGAGTCATTAAGAGATAGGGTCCTCTTGGGTTTGAAAAGTCCCATCGCCGGTATTTCAAATTTAAACAATAACATCCGATGGTGTTTTAAACTACCAGGCGTTTTGCTATTAACTAAGCAGAAAGAAAATTCAATTTGTACTCTGTACATGTACTTGTTCCTTTCTCCGGGTTTTCGTAATATTAGAGAAAAATCGTCATTTAAATATTCATAAAGATATGATCATAACTTCCATACATGATTATTTATGTATTTACACATATCTTTTATTGTAATGTTTTACTTGCTTCTGTAATTTCAGTTTAGCAGGTTTATTTTTTAAAAGAAAAGTTGTGACACTCAAGAATATGTATATGTAACAAACGTATTTCTTATCTTGATTGATTATTTTTCTTGTGTTTCTGGTATTAGTAGAAACCAAATACACTTTAAAATGAAAATATCTAACAAATATTGTTAAAACTTAATAATAATTCTCTTTTTACAGTCGTAATTAACACGACAGTTTTTAATTCCCGTTACATTAGTTGATAGAGTAAAAATTATTTAAGACTTTATAATTTTAAAGTTTTTTTCCAGATTAATTGCATATTAGCAAACATAAAAAAAACTCAAATAAAAATTGTCTTCATTCATGTTGTTGAATATTGTATTGATACTATAAAACTGTTAATTCTTTACCTTCAAGATATCACTTGAGATGTTTTAAGCAAATATCATTTCATATAAAAAAATTTTTGTGTTAAATAAAATTTGGGGGGTTGGATTTCCGGATTTTTTTATTTATTTTTTCATCTTGAAAATTTTCAACTATAGTGTCCGAATTTGCAGACCCTTTTCATTTTATTTCTATCAGAATTTATCTTTTATCTGCCTAACAGATTTTATAAAATTTTCCTTAAAAAAACAAACAATTATTATATTTTGCTTAAATTTAGTAATAATAAATTTTAATTTTAATATCAATATTTTTATTATAAATATGCTGTACTATATTTCATATAATCTCGTATAAATGCATTTGCTGAAGATTAAACACACAAATCCAATAATTTTTTTTTTAAATTTGAATTACTCATTTCGCCTAAAAATACTCATTACGATTTTTTTCATTAAATATGAACAACTTTTTTGCATAACCAATGTTTTATATTATCTCGGGCTCAATAGAATATAATCAACGACTTTTCCTCTTATCAATAGCGCGAAGATTTTGACCACACAATTAATTTTTATGCAAGTTTTGTGTTTTCTTTCTCAGCTTTCAATTTTTCGCTGAACAGTTTTGTGCATTTCTTATATTATGACTTTCTAGGACCTATGAATTACATCCGGTTGGTTTATTTAGGGGAATGGCATTAAACTACCAACACACCTCTACTTTGAAGACGGGGTTTTACAACCTATCTTAAAAGAAAATCAGCACTGTTTAAAATATCATAGAAGAATCTCATGTACAACTGCAATTGCAAGAATCAATGAGAAAATGCTCTTTTTTCATGAAAAGTGGGAAAATTGTGTCTTATTTACGCAATATACCACTGCGAAATGATCGTAAAGCGCTTTTATATTCATAAAAAGTAAGAATAAGAAAAAACTTCAAAATACTAAAATGTAGCCCCACATGCAGTAAAGTATCCTCCATTATATAATATTGCCACCCATATTTGATAGTTGAAATAGTGTTTTCCATCTTTTGTCTCCAAATATAATTATAGTAATAATGACCGAACAGTTCAACATTTGTTTCCTGTGGAAATTTCTCCAATGTCTGTTTTATTTTATGGAAGTTTTGAGACTGTGCCTTCTTCTTTACTGAGCAAATTTTCAATTTATTTCGATGTTTTTTTATTGTTGATATAGATACGTTTGTACTGATGACTATAGTACTGTCAAGCATTGGGAAATTGCTTCCAAAGATGAATCAGACAAGTGGATAACCACAGTTTTTTTTTAGTTTTTGAGTGATATTTTTCATGATGTCAATCAAAAAGGCACTTAATCTAAAGCTTGACCTTATTACATCATAGGTAAACCTCCAGCAGACATACTTGATGTTAATCAGCTGACCGGAAGCTTCTATAGTAATGACATATCTTTCTGGAATATTCCAAGTAAAAGGACAGTCATCTAAGTGTTTATAAACTTCTGGCCAACTGACAGTGAAAGAAATAAAAGCTGAAAAAATCTCTGCAAGAATCATCAGTTCTGTCCTTTAAGACCAGACAGAGAATTTTAACTCGGAGTAATGTCAGAAATTGTGAACAATTGGGTTTAAATTTATACAAAGTTTGTCTAGAACTATTTTAAAATGGAGTAGTTATTGTTATTATATCTCAGTTGTGATTGATTATTGATTAATGGTTTAAAACAGACAATTTCTTGCATATCCCGTTAGACATTTAACAAGAACTTACTTGGATACCAGATCTTATCGGCTGCTAGACAGTGTGGCATTAAGACTAAGCCACTGACGACAATGTTTGATAAAGGATCCCCCGTAAGGAGTCATTTTTTAGACGCTGGGACACATTTCCTGACCTTTGACATTTTCCAACACTTTAGTTGAATAGCGTTGAACAGGTCTAGTCTCCTAACAGGTACGAGGCTTGCTGCAACAGTTGCTTCCAGTATCTCTAAAATATACTAAATGTGGTTAACATAAACATAGATTATCTTCTAACAAAAAAAAATCGATGAAAATGATAGGATCTATAATGGGGCCCTTGAAAAGATTGGATTCCACCAGACCCTTGAATACCTGGAACAATTTATAATCAGTAAAGTTACTGAACACTGCAACATAAACAATAGCAGCGGCACCAGCAACAACAATAAAAGTAATGATAGTTGTAATTATAGAATTGAAGATAGTGACAATAATTTTAATTCTAATAATAAAAAAAGCAATTAGGGGAAAAGAAAGATAATCTGGTTTAACCCCCTTCCTTTCTGTAAACTTTGGAATGATAATATAGGTAATATATTCCTTAAGTTAATAGATAGACATTTCAACAAAGACAACCCTTTGAATAAAATGTTTAATAGAGACACCCTAAAAAATAGTTACTCTTGCAAGAATAGTATATCTAAAATAATCAAATATCATAACAAGAATTTAATGGACAAATCGTTAATAGATAATCGGCGAACAAATAAATTACTTCGTAATTCTAGAAATAAGATTGTCTCATGGGAGGAATGTGTAACTTTGGTGTGCCAAGCAACTATTTTCCTCTTGAAAAATAGAAAGGAGGATAGGGTTTATATTGGAATCTCAGTCGGGATTTGGAAACAGAGGTTCGACAATCATACACACTCTTTTTTCAACCCTTTATTCAGACATCAAATAGCCCTATTGAGGTGGTTTTGGAGTTTGAGAGATAGGGCCCCAACTCCATAAAATAAGTTGTGATTAGTTAAGAAGTCTTCTTGTTCTGGAAGCTTCAACAGTAGATGCAACCTTTGCCTGGTGGAAAAAATAAGCATCATTAGATATAATTGTACTGGCTAACTATTAAATAACCCTAATGAACTAAGAAAAAATAGATTTAAACTCGTATGAAAAATGTTAATTATAGAAAAATTGATATTGATAACAAAAGTAGGATAAAATAAATGTATCAGTATTACTATTGATATTATTGGTAATGTAATAAGAATGAAAATAAATCTTTAAAAAAAGAAAAAGTAAAGGTGGGAGTGGATAAACGTATTGAATCGAGCGAGGCATGATTTATAAACAAAAGACAGATCGCACATGGTCAAATGTATTTTAGAAATGCCCACTCCTATCCAGCCGACTGTGCCGTACTTTCTTGCATCAATCTAAAATTGGCGACCTTGAAAAGGTAACTGAACTTTTAGCATTACCATGCATGTTCTTCTGTCGCTATCATGCGTCCGTCTAAGAGTAGCATCTGTTCAATTGGAATTTTCATTTTCTGCCCAAGTAATTAAAAAAAGGTGGGAATGGATAGACGTGTCGAGTCGAGCAAGGCATAATTTATAAGCAACAGACAGATCGCACATGGTTAAATGAATTTAAGTCAAAGCGAGCATTAGAAATCGATCCACCCGCAGAAGTGTTTTTGTTTCTATCATATTTTAAACACCACCGCTCTTTAATTTAGTGATTGGTTTTCACTAATTAAAGGTTGACCACATATATCCCGAATCCTCAACAAAGGTGTATGACCAAATTTGAAAAATACACCAAATATAACTCAGGTACGAAAGACAAGAAATATTTTGTAGGGCCTGAAATGACCACAAAAAGTGGACGTTAACTAAGTTAAAACTTAAGAAATACACCAGAAAACAAGAAAACTAATAACCATGCATAAAGCATTGCATCCCAGAGATTACGTCGACAGACTATATTTATCAAGAAAAGAGGGAGGAAGATGAATTGCCAGCATTCAAGACAGCGTTGACGCATCGATACAAAGACTCGAAAACTACACAGAAATGCACGGAGGTAGACTGATCACAGCCACTAGAAACAATTCTGACGACACAGGATCAGCAGAACAGAAATACCCGGAGAACAAAAATGGCAAGAAAAACCACTCAATGGACGTTTTAAACGACTAAAAAGCGATATCTCACACAAGAAAACGTGGACATAGCTAATAAAGGGAAACCTTAAAAGAGAAACTGAATTTCTTCTAATAGCAGCACAAAACAACGCCATAAGGACTAACCATATCAAAGCAAGGATAGATAAGACGAAACAAAATAGCAGATATAGGTTATGTGGTGATAGAGACGAAATAATCAGACACATAATAAGAGAATACAGGGGAAGGTAATCCACTGGGAACGGTGCAAGAAATTGAAATTTGACCATACAAAAAAAATGGTATATACACAACCAAAACAGAATCTGTTCTGGAGAATGAGACGCACAAATTCCTCTGGAATTTTGAGGAATCACTTAATCTTGGACCTTATAACAATCAACAACAACAAAAAAAGAAAACTTGCCGAATTGTGGAATTTGCTGTCCCGGCTGACCAAAGAGTAAAGTTGAAAGTTGATCTTGCTAGGAATTGAAAAAAACTGTAGAACATGAAAGTGACGGTTATACCAATTGTATGCAGTCACCAAAGGACTAGAGGACTTGGAACGAGTGGAGACAATCCAAGCTACTGGTAATTTACTAAGCTTTTTTGCTTAGATGTAGCACAAGGCCGCATGAATTGGGCACCCAATGAGAATCGAACTCACTTGTGTAGGTTTGCTAGTCTACCTTGCTAACCATTACACCACTGAGTTCGGCTAGAATGCTGAGAAGAGTCCTGGAGACTTGAGGAGACTTGTCACTCAGACTCCAGTGAAAGTCCACCAGCTAACACTGATGTGAAAAATTCTCAAGGAGTTCATAATAATAATGATAAATTTACTATAATTGTAATAGTTACTATTTGTTATTAATAAAATAATTATTAACAAATAATAATTATTATAATATCATTATTGATTTTAACGGTAATTAGAATGCCAGTGTTCAGAATAAAAATATGTAAAAATCTCAAAAAATTAAATAAAGGCTGAATTTTAATCTTAAATGGAAATCAAATGAAACCTATCATCATTTTTAACTAAACAAGATAAGTTTGATATTAGTTAGAGTGTTTATCGCCACGTTTTCCTTAATAAATAAATAGATTTTTCCTTAAAATAAACAAAACCTTCAGCAACTAAAATCTTGTCAATAACTTAGATAAGATTTTAGTTGCTGAATGTTTTGTTAGTTGTTTTAGAAAAAATTTCAATGCATAACGATACATAACACCAAACGGTGACAATACACCCAGTTTTGACACCAACTTCTTGCCCATATCTTTTTGTCCCCATCTGCATTTTAAAAACCAGTAAGATTCCATCGAAAAAAATATTTTTATTGTTTTTATTAATTTTTTTCCTCTAATGTGAGATGGCTATCTGAAGAGGTTGATTTCTCTTATGAAGCGGAACCGCTGAAATAAAGTTATAATTGCCAAATGACGATTTGTTGATTTTTTTTGCTCTATATAAAATTTATAAATTTTGATATTAATTATCATAAACTGAACACTCCAGGAGATTTATAAGAATCCGCTGATATATATATATATATATATATATATATATATATATATATATATATATATATATTATAACAATGTTGGTTGTCACTAATTCACTTTGTGGGTTTGTAGCGAACCAAGAGCGATATAATTTGGAGAGTACTCAATATCTGTGATAGAGTTATTATATAATAATAAATAGATATACCATAGATTTTATATATTTAATTCCATGGAAGAAGTTTGTTAGCGACCTTAGGTTTCATGAAGTTTTACAAACAACAATCATCACGCAGATAACGAAAGAAAATGAAGAAATCGAAAAAATCGAAAAATACTGTAAAAACGTTTGTATTGTGTACAAATCTTTATGTGTGCTTGTGTGTGGGGGGGTTGTAGTTGCGTATTATTGTACGTGGACGTATAAGTGGTGTTTTGCATGTGTGTGTGTGTAGACATACGAAGCGAGATAAACTTGAGGTTGTCTTCCGGATAGATGTGTAGCAAGGTTTGTTACTGGACGGCCGGAAAAAAATTCTTTATTTGTTTCTTTATGTACTTGTGTGCCTATTTGTGCAGGTGATTTTAACAAAACATCATCATTGCATTTTGAAGAAAATGAAGTTATGATTTGTAAGCGTAAATAGGCTAGTGTAGTACGGTAGGTCAGATCACAATAAATATCATAGTGGAGGGTTATGTTATTTTGTAATATACTATGGAATATTATATAATAATGGTATTTTATGTTGGGATGTGATTTGAGTTAGATTACAATAATAATTTCTATTGGTTATAATGTGCTGATGATATGTTGCGTATATACCACAGTGATCCATGATAGTACGTACGTAAGGAACATTATGTTAAGACGTTACAATAATTGTTTGCATTAGCTATATTTATTTTTTTTATGTATGTAAGTGAGTGTGTATGGTGATGATTATAATTAAAGAGCGAAATGTTATCATAACAAAATTAAGGAAATAAATATAAGAAATGAATCTATGGCATGACGTGTAAGCATGATTGGTTTGGGAAGTATGGGAAATAGGTGGGCAGTTGTGATGATTATTCTTATTAGTGATCTGTATTGTGTTAATATTATATGACTAAAACGTTATTGCAATGAATGATGGAGTATACGTGGGAGATATGCTAAATATACTGTTTTGAGACCTTTTACTAAAACTCATGAAAACATAATGTCAACAGGTCGTGGGAGCGTATGAAGAAGGATATAGGGATTAATGGAGGAAGGTGGTACATACGTTGCGACGGGTGTGAGGGTGATGAAGGAAAATGGTACTTACGGTGCTTCAGGTGTGGTATGGTGTGTTGTGGTGTCATCTCTCACACTTCGACCCATACACGTAACCCATCTAATACCTCAACTTCCATTAAAAAAAACAAACAAAAAAAACTCACAAATGACACCACACTACACTTGATTTAGCGAGCACCTGTGCATTCATTGTGACTTAGTCGAAAGAAAATAAAGCGGTGGTCCAATGATGTAAGATTTAAATTAATTGGAGAGATGAAGATGCCATTATTTTGAGCGTAAATGTAAGTGCTCAAAAATTTGTGTTGGAAAGTGGAAACAGCGTTCTGTATATTTCAAGATGAGAGGAATATTTTTGGTATTTTAGATCACTCCGACAAACAAAGGAATCTTGTGTGTTAAATTCTGACACTGATTTTTTCAATCACTTGACAATTTTAGTCCGAAATTTATTTCATTATCGACACAGAGGACACATTTTAATGTGTCGACACGGTTTTCAGATGTGTTGATGTTATTCTACTCCCATATAATAAAAAAATTCCATTTCTTTGAGTTGTTGTAACATATAGATATTTACGTAAACAGTACACTCTTATATCGTCGCTAATCATAAATGATGTTCTTCGATAAAACCGATTCTTTCATTTTAGTCGAAATTTTTTGAAATGAAAATCTTCAGAATTCGTCCCCAAATTTTCCTATTTACTGAATGTTTCTGGATAATAGATATTGTATTGTAATTCCACTTGAAATGAGTCAGAATATTTGTTGGGAAACTAAAAGCTCGTCCAAACTTTTGATGGCCGTATTGAGAGTTTTAGTAGTAGAAAATCTTATTTAAGAGCAAGAAGAAACATTTTTGAAATACAGATTTCTCATCAGATAATTAAAAATTGTGTACTTCTTGAAGAAAATCACCATGTATCAACCGATTCTCATTAATGAATTAAGTGATTTGGAATCGCTTATAAATTAAAAAAAAAACAAAATAGGAATATATCTTATATAATATCGAAAATGCAGCGCCTACTTTTTGGAAACTTGTATGTGAATCTTTACAAAGAACCAAAACTAGTTTACCTAAGTAACACACATAAATTAAAAGTTTTTTGTCTGGACTAATCTTAATTTTGATACGACCAAAATATTCTAATTTAGACGCGACCAAAATAATGTTTAAAAAAGGATGTAACTTTCTTTATGATAAATGATATTTTACTATTTCAAACCTAAAAACACCATTTACAGTACATTTCGAAAAATATAAACATTCACCAAGAAAATCACATTCTAACATAAATAGTTGTAGCTGGCGGTTTTTCACCGGAGATATTATAACTATTATTATTATTTACTAATACAATGTATATACATTCCCTTAAAAGGACAAAAAAAAAAACGTTAACCCAAATTTAAATACTACTGAAGATTAAAAACACCTAATGCCGGAAAATTTTAATAGTGGCATGTGACTTATTTAAAATTATAGATAAGATATGCATTTATACTTCCGAATTATTTATAATACATAATAGTTTCAACGAAGTATATATATATAATTAAATACATTTAAAGTGATCCTTTTTATTTATTTATTTATTCTTTGTATCATAATCTTTATTTATCTATAAAATTATATATCTTTTTAATTATGTATAAATTTATGATTAGTATTTGTTTATTTACGATATCAAATTGATAATCAAATTGCTTCATTAAAAAAATGGTTTTTACATTTCAATGTCAGTGTGATGCTGACTATATAGGTAGGACTATTTAAAGGCTGGAAGTTCGAGTTTAGCAACATGTCCCACGGGAATTATCAAGACAGCCTCAAAACACTACATCCAAATCTTCACAGGTATAAGAGTTGGCCATTGGTGATCATTTGGTTGATCATTATATACGTTGGACTAACTCTTCAGATGACTGTTTCTCTGTCTTGCACAAGGCAAAGACTAGACAAGACTATGGCTTTTTAGAGGTTATAGCTATTTTGCTATATTGCCCAACTTTGTGCAGGCAGAGAAGGCAATTTGACATCCTTAGTCTGTATGGAGAATTTGGTGGGAATCATGGGAGTTGAGATTTATTTTTTAATCGCCCCCTCTCCCCTGTGATTTAATATATTTACCTTTTAAACGATTCTGGTGTATTTTGTTGAAAACGCGCCAAACGAAAGGGTTCCTCCATCTGTTTTTTGTTATTTTAGTTAATCAGTAAATATGATTCCCTTACTTTTCATTATATATATATATATATAAGCGTACATCAACGGAACCCATGGGAAGCAGCATGGTGGATATGAAGTAAGGTGGATGGATTCAAAGACAGTCAACAGCGTGGATCATCAGATGATGAACGAAAGAGCATTATAGATCAACAGCCAGGATCAGATACTTCAGTCCGGAAACTACTACTACACCTCTATCAGAGTGGCGTTTATTGACGAGGAAAAACTGCAATGAAGGATTATTATGACTCTATTTCAAACCGTATGTCTAAACCACATCGCTCTTTGCGCAAGGTTACGTTCTGCTGAGGTTGGAGTTTTGGTCTCAGTGATAAAAAATCAGCTACAGAGCTCAAACCCTAACCAAAATTACTCATATGCAAAAACATTTTTATTAAAGCAACATTAAACCGGTTTACTATGTTTAAAGTCGTTAGGACTTTAAATTCAGTAAACCGGTTACCTGGGCTGACAGCATATAGCTGAGCATTTTAAAGACATTATATGTATTCAAGAACATGGATATTACCATAGTGAACTAAGAATAAAAGACCACAATACTTGTAATGGATGGACATTTATCCGCATGGAAAAATTTCGTCAATGCTACCATTGGTGAGTAGGAATGCTTCTCAGTCCTCGTGCCATTGGTGAGTAGGAATGCTTCTCAGTCCTCGTGCCATTGGTGAGTAGGAATGCTTCTCAGTCCTCGTGCCGGTAGAAGACTAAGAATCACGATTTGCGTGGCAAACACTAAATGAAAAGAGCGGAAGGAAGAGCACTTCGAAAGCAAAACTAAAAGCTGCCAGCCAAGAAAAAAGAATTGGAAAGAACATTACAAGCATCTACTTGAAAACCCTCCTGAAGTCACTGATAAACACATCAAAATTTATTAATAGCCAACAAGACATCAAACTAGGGTAGTTTACCATAGAAGAACTTGAAAAAAATTAAAAGTAGAAAAGCTGCGGGTCTCGATGAAATACCTCCTGAAGTATGGAAGACGGTGAGGCTTGATGACATACTTCTTGGATTATGCAACGCTGTCAATAAACAAAATACAATGTATATATATATATATATATATATATATATATATTATTTCATATATATATATATATATATATATATCATTTCATTCGAAAATATTTTATCGGATGAACATGAGAAAATACTACCCCGATGATGGTCGAATAGACCACAACATTGACATTGAAAATTTTTTTTTTTAAATGAATCACGGGAAAATTTTATTTTTCTTCTTTCAATCTTGTTTATATATATATATATATATATATACGTTCTCCGGATGGAGACAGATTACTACGACATTGCCCCACACCTCTTTATCATCTGTCTAGACTACGTGCTAAGAACGTCGATTGATAAAATCAAAGAAAACGGTTTCGAGCTGACAAAGCAAGAAGCAGAAAGTTACCCGCAAAAACAATCACCGATGCCGACTACGCCGATGACATAGCCATTCTGGCAAATGCACTCGACCAAGCCGAAACACTGAAGCATTGTTTGGAACGAGCTGCCGCAGGCATTGGCCTCCATATCAATGTACACAAAACAGAATCAAACAGGTGACATTTCCACACAAGGCGGTAGCTCTCTGAAACTAGTTGACAAGTTCACCTACCTAGAAAGCAGTGTCTTATCAACCGAAAAAGACATCGACACTCGACTAGCAAAGGCATGGACAGCTATCGGTCATATGGAAGTCAGACCTGACCGATAAAATGAAATGCAGTTTCTTCCAAGCTGCGTTCGTGTCGATACTGCTATATGGATGCACTTCATGGACGCTGACTAAAAGGATGGAGAAAAAGCTTGACGACAACTACACAATAATGCTGCGAGCAATTCTGAACAAGTACTGGAGGCAACACCTCACAATGCACACCACGAAAACTATCAAAGTTAGACGAACTAGACATGCAGGACACTGCTGGAGAAGCAAGGACGAGCTCATACGTGATGTTCTTCTACGGACCCCTCACATGACCGAACAAAATCAGGGCGACCAGCTCGAACCTACGTACAGCAGCTCTGTGAGGATACGGGATGTAGCCCTGAGGACTTGCCAGAAGCAATGAACGATAGGGAGGATGCCGAGAGAGGGGCAAGGATATCTGTGCTAGTGGTACGACAAGATGATGAAGATGATATTGAATAATGACATTTCCTTGCTTCGTACAAAGACGTGCAGATTTTGATGAAATGAAGTTTAACAAATTTGGAACAATTTTGCCCGTGCTTCATTAAGACAAATCAATGCCGTTGATCACTTTAAAAAAGTTGATCGCTCAAAAAAGACAGAAAAAAAAAAACAAGATGAAACAAAAATGGAAACAAAAAGAATAAAAACAAAAAAGCAGCCTGAGTTTATATATAAAAGAAATTTTGAATAAAACAAATCCTTGATAATTCATTTTTTATTTGCTTTTTGTGCTTCAAATACAAAGAATGCCAATGCATATTATGATTTTTTCAACAAGTTCTTTTTGCCATTTCAGTGGGGCTTTTTCACAGGAAAATAATCTATACGAACCTGCCAACTATTAAAATATAATTTTATTGCAAGTTAAAATTGTTCTCTATTTCTTTTAACGGCTTGTTTCTGATTTACATTTTTCTACTATTAGTGTCATCTAATAATTAAAAAGGTTGTGTTTGTCTCCAATAGTGGATAAGTAGTTTGAGATACTAAATATGGTACGCATATTTATTGAACCAGTGGAAAGTCTAAACAAAAAATAATTCCTTTAACAATAAACCTTAATTAGCGGGAAGTAATGTTGCGACAAGATGTAACTAATCACTTAGAATTTAAATTTTCATACTTGAAAATAAAACAAATTCACGAATTGTGAGATTTTACAATGATTTTCATGTTTGATATACTGCTTTTCAGATCCTGACTATTTATCGAATCATTGTAGGAGTATGTGCTAAAAATCGGTTGTTTGTAGATATCTTTGATTCCAAACAGAGCCAATTCTAGCACATGATCTCCTCAAAGAAACTGTTACCGCTATAATAATGGTTAACAAAAACACGAAGGCAATGGTGACACCGACTTCTTCGGCATTTTGTCGCTGGAGATCCATTAGCTTCATTTCTATTTCTAATCTGCTTTGATTACGTATTACGAATAGATCTATTGAAATAAATGGTCTCACACAAAATAAAGCACGAAATAAAGCATTTCTCACAGAAATTATTATGGATGTTGACAACGAAGATGATCTAGTGCTTCTCGCAAATACACTTGCTCAAATTGAATCTGCAGAATAGCCTGGAGCAGACGGTATCAGGAGTTGGCCTCTTAGTGAACTCAGACAAAACAGAGTTAATGTATTCTAATTAAGATAGCTCCACCTCCACATTAAATCTCAAGATTCTGAAATTAGTTGACCCCTTCCCATACCTTGGTAGCAGTATCTCATCTACCAAAAGCGATGTCAACATACTCATAGGAAAGGCATGGACTGCTATTGACAAGTTATTTATCATATGGAAATCTAATCTCCGGGATAAAATAATACGGGAAATCTTTTAAGCAGTGGCTGCACTGCCAGAATTTTCACGAAGAGCATGGAGAAAAAGTTAGATTGGATGTTGCCAACTGATGTTATTCTACTCCCATATCATAAAAAAATTCCATTTCTTTGAGTTGTTGTAACATATAGATATTTACGTGGAGGCTGCACATCACAAAACACTAGTTGTACAGCTACTTATCTCCCATCTCGCAAACTATCCTTGTAAGACGAACAAGACACTGCTAAGAAAATGGGGATGAACTCATAAGCGACGTTCTTCCCTAATTTCTTAAACATGAATGCACAAGTGTTGGCTGCCAAGCAAAAACTTACTTCTTCCATCAGCTCTATACGGACACTGGGTACCATCTATAGTACTTTAAGTACCGATAGCTGAAAGGCACGGATAAGAAGGTGATGATAATGGTAACACGCGTTTTTAGTGGCACGTCAAACAGAATATATAGAATGGATTTACAGGTTTTTTGCTTAATTATGACCAAAAATCCGGACCAAAAAATTCAATAAAAAGGTGTCACTCATGTGATTGCTAAAATGCTGAAAAACTGATCTGTGAAGGATATGAGAGTTGAAATAGACATTGTGTTGAAAGTTAAAATAACAAAAACTGCTGTTTAGGCAGAAGACAGCAAGCAATGAGGGAGAGAGAGAGAGAGAGGGGGTCTTTGCATCAACATACTGTTTTGCAGTTGGGATATCGAATGTAGAGGAATGTCAACAGCGTTGTCTACCAAATTTTAACACTATCATCATTTAACTCCACAAAGCACATCTCAATCAGTCAACGGCAACTTTCCACATTATTTCAAAATGTTAAACCGATTTATGTGAAGCACAATTTTCTCTATATTTCCGAATGTATTGCTAAAACCAGAGAACTTAGGGATTATGACAATTTATATATCCGCTTTCGTTCAAGTGACAAACTGTTCTATCAAAGACGCTTTCGCAAAGTCTATGAAAAAACTGGTTAGTTTTGTGATATTGCGACTTTATGTATTCAGCTTTGCAAAATTACAGAATTCTTTTGTCTTGAAATCAAAATGAAATGTCATCTGAAACTTAAAAGAAATATCACGTATTTTTCATTTCCATCTGATAGAATGAACTGCAAATAACCGAGCTATCTGGTAATTTGCCATATATTCTTTCATCAAAATAGACGAAGGACTACACATTCTAAAAGAGATAAAACCAAAGTGTAAAAATCTTGCTATGGCATGAGGCATTCGAATTTGTCCTATAACCAAGAAAAATAGAATATTTCAAAATTTTAGAAGTCAAATTAAATGAGTGAAAATATTTTGAAGGAAGAAGCAAAAAATATATACGATCATATAAGAGAAAAAATAAGAGGAAAAAGAGTTTTGTGTATTCTAACTCTACAGCATCATTTCCTCCATTGCGGTAGATTCTACTTTGTCACATGGATCCCCTTGTTAAATTGATCATGAGGTGCATGTTGCACCAGTGGGGATACATTTAAATAATGACACAAGAGTGTCCAGATAAATAACAGGAAAAAGAAGGAAAAAGATCGAAAGTTAGTACTTCCATCTCCAAAAGGAACACATAGATGCACTCGCATACACAGACACACAGACATACAATCTCATATTGTTCAGGCTATTTTTGATCACTTTAATGTATCTATGAAAAGACTTCTCCAAATAATGTTGCCTAAATTATAATCGTGCACTAATGTGAGTGTGCGTTTGTCAGCTGCAAAATATACTTACACTAGTTATTAATGTTTGTATATATCAGAATGATTTATTTTCGTGTGTGTGTGTGTGTGTGTGTGTGTGTGTGTGTGTGTGTGTGTACGCGCATTAATGTGTAAATGAAAAATAATTTTGTTGCTGAAGTTTCATGCGGAAGTGCACCTTTTGATCTGCAAAGGAAGCGTCATTGAAGGAAGGCCGATTGAGACAACTTGAGAGATTTCCATTTTTAGATATTTAATTCTATATTTTTTGCCTACTTTCTCTTTTACGTATCAGCGAAGGTGTAGAAATTCGATTAAAAAAGAGAAAGAAAGGAGAAGAGAAATGAGGAAGAGTGAGGGCATGTCAAAGGAGAAACAACAGCTGATGAGTCGCTACGTTTTATGTTGAATTCTTTCTCTTT
Organism: Sepioteuthis lessoniana; assembly: GCA_963585895.1. Taxonomy (NCBI): domain Eukaryota; kingdom Metazoa; phylum Mollusca; class Cephalopoda; order Myopsida; family Loliginidae; genus Sepioteuthis; species Sepioteuthis lessoniana. The sequence continues at coordinate 3,097,655 of OY757934.1, forward strand.
TGATTTCTTTAAACTCTGTTGAACTGTGCATGTGCATGTGTATATTTATGGCATGATGTCACGTGTATGAACTAACGATATGAACATGTCTATGCATGTGTATGTAGATCGAAGGTGGGGAGATATCAAAACCTGTAAATCTAGACAAGACCAAAGAAATAGGACATTGAAGAATTATAGAATTATTGCATTTGAATAATACAGAATTTTCGAATAGTGGCTTACATATATTTTTCAGTGTTATTATGTTATGTGTAACCAAATATTGATTGTAGTGTAAAGTGTACATTCTGTCTATCTTTACAGGTTTAAACTTACGCACACGAACACGCAATATATACATACGTATGTGTGTGTGTGTGTGTGTGAGAGAGAGAGAGAGAGAGAGAGAGAGAGAGAAGGGGTGGGTGGAGAGAAGGAATGAAATATGTATATTTGCTTAAGTTATTAAGATTCGATTAAAGGAATGATCAAATTCATTTGTGGCTTTTGCAATAGTTTGTATATGTAAAATAAAGGTGACAATATAACAACAAATGTGTCAATATGAAATCTTCTTTATAGAAAATGTTTCTGATTTTAGTGGTGACCGTAGAGCTCGTTAGAAAAATGAAGACGCGACTGCACGAATATATATAAAAACATGTTACTGTCAATTGCAGATGAACAAACATTCAAAATGCTTCAATCTATTTTGTAGATATTTGTGTTTTCTCTTTATTATTTTTCGTCTTTTCTTTGAATTGGAAAAAATTGATAAAATTGCCAAAGGGACAATAGCAAAATTCACTGAAAAAGTTATTCTCGGACAATTAAATATATTCAAAAATTTTCAAATGCCCCAAAATTAATTTATAGTGACTTAGTGTTTTCTTGGAGTGTAGTCTAATGATGACATTGGTATATTCACTCGAATGAAGCAAGTCGTTGATTGCTCCTCCTGTAGAACGATCCGAGTGGTTATCTCGCAAGCTGTTATAACTGAGTTTTGCTTGCTGTTTTATGAATGATACTTTGTATTGAAGTGGTTTCGTTAAACAAATATCCAAAGTTTTGTGCACAAAACACTTTACATTAAATAAAGCTTGAAGAAAATGTAAAGTGTGTTTCAGTTATTGATTGAAATAAGAGAGCAGGTGTTTTAAGGTCAGGTCGGTTGCTGCTCGTCTTTTGTCATATTGAATGAATTATGCGTCCATCTCATCTGACTTGCGAGTTGATTTACTGTGAAGGAGGCGAGGAAGATAATGGTAAGAAAACAACGCCAGGAGGCTTAATAGTTCTATTCTGGACTATTTTGCCGATCTTGTAAAAGGTTGATATTCTTTAATGTGAAGAACTCAAGCTACATTTTTTTTTTATCTCTATCGACTACTTAACCCAGTTTCATTTTCTCTATTGCCGTTTCTCTCTCTCACATTTTTAATATGCTAGTTTATATTACAGGAAGAAATTTTCATTTGGGTCAGCTCGATTATTCTTTACATGCTCAATACTATTTTACATTCATATAAAGTATACTATTCTATATAATCAAGGAAAGTACCCTAGAATTAACGTTGAATAGTTATCTCTCATGAAAAATCAAAATTATACAACTAATATCAAATTGCGAATTTGATTGAAAATTGCTTTATAATCTAAGTTTGAGAATTTCAACGCTATTGCACTAACAAAAATTTCGCTTTATTGTATCGTTTTTGCTGTGAAACGGGAAAACTCGGATCATTATTAAATAAGTTAAAAAGGAAATCACAGTTAATGTAGTTTATTTAGATGCAACAAAAATAGACAACGTAGGACATTTTTCTAACTTTATTTTAGATTAAACCTTTAATATTTGCATCAAGAATAATCCTATATATATTCAACGTTAACACTAATTTCTTCTTTAATCCACAAAGCCAGGTGTTTCTCACTTAAAATCTTTACTGTGTGAGCCCAACGGTAAAACACTAAAAAACATTTTAAAAAAATCAGAATTATGGATTATTTACTACAGAAAAATTATAAGATATAATCTATTTTCCTTAACTCATTCTGAGTTTTTAATTTCTTTTTAATATCGATGTGACACTATGGTGCTATATGGCTAGGTGTTGTGTGTATACGTATCTATCTGTGAGGAGTTGGACATCCCTATTCGGTTGTGTGAAAGGACGCAGTTGTTTACACGGATGCGAGTGAGTGGTGATATCAGTTGAATTGATGAAGCATTAAAAAATGAAAAAGATGATGACGATTCATCTTTATGTCTTTTGTCAGACACGATTTTTTGGTGCTTATCAGTAGCTAAAAGAATATAGCCTGTATTCCTTGAGTAAGCAAATGCCCCATATATGCAGAGCATAACAGACCAGAGAACGAAGCGATAGGGGGGGCACATCCCTTCGTCTACAGCAAAAGCAGGGTTAGAAGCAGGTCATATAATTAGTATCTCTCCCAATCCCAAATGTTGAGCAAATAGTTTGTCGGAATTGCGTCTTTGTTGTTGTTTTTCTTTATTTTTGCAACACAATCTCTGAGCTACGAGCAACTTTAAATAAACCACTAAAACTTATCGAGTTGGTTTGCATCGTTATGCAGCATACGTCTAACTTCAACTGGTCAGAACTGACCACAATTCATAGGTAACTCTAGTTTGCTATGCCCTGCAATTGCAAGATAGAATATACACTAATATACATATATATATATATATATATATATATATATATATATATATATATATATATATATATGTATGTGTGTGTGTGTGTGTGTGTGTGTGTGTGTGTGTGTGTGTGTGTGTGTGTGTGTTTTAGCATTGTACTCATAAAAAATGACAAGGTGTATGGATTGATCATAATATTTTTTGCTTTGTCTAGGATTAAAGTGTCACTCCCAGTTCCAAGGATCAACGTCACATCTATGTCCTCGGTAAAACACAATTCTATTGAGCTCTTCAACAAAAGAACACTGGTGTAGCTTGTTGTCAGGTCGGATTTCTGAAAAAGTGCAGAATTCACTCGTTAATTTCATATATCTGTTTTAGAGTAACAGAAGTTCTGGATAAAGATGTACACACACACACATATTATATTGGTGCTCGCAGGGGTAGTGTGTGTGTATGTGTGTGTGTGGTGAAAAGGATGAAAAGATAGCGACAAACAGGTATTGATACAAATGAATTAGTTAAAATTAAAAAGAAGAGAAAAGTGAATAAATGAAGGAATAAATAAATGAATTATTCAAAAACTCATATTCATAGTCAAATGGGTTTATACTTTTATATCGGCGCACCTCCCCTTGTCTCCTGAGTGATCATTTGCTACGTCCGGTCATTTCTCTAAACTCTTCCGGAGATACCCAATCAGCTAAATTGCCTGGCCGACATTTATTCATTGTCAGATGCGAAACGTGTGACCATCAAAACGCTCTTGTTATTAACCTACGACATTTCTTTTCAATCCGTAATATCCATCATCAATACTACCAGACCCAGTCCCTCATCTTAGTCCATCCCCATTCATGTGTAACAGCAAAGTTTTAATTTCTATTTTCCCTTTCATAGCACTGTTCTTTCGTTATATTATGTATTGTTTGATGATCTTTTTGCAAAAAGCTCTTTTATCAACTCAGAAATGCATGATGAATCTATGACTGTTATGGCCACATCAGTAGTTACTATTAACCAATGCTGTCTGAACTAAAATAGACTTGCTATTTAATCCGTTTTCGTAAGTTACGGACGAGATAGCTTGTCCCAAAGGCTAGACCCGATTTTCGTTTAGTTTCGTGGACATAAAATTTATATGAAAAAATTTTACTTGTTTTTCAGAGTATGAATGTAAGTCTCAAGTCTATCTCCGAGTGAAAATTGCGCATTATGCTATGATCTGCATTTTTTATCGATAATTTTACCCGTAAAAATTAAGTAAGGGAATTAATAACTTCGTAAATAATGCTATCGCAGTGATGTAGTTATCTCCCTTAAATTCAAAAAATGAATGAGCAAAATTTTCTTGCGATACATTTTGAATCAACAATTATCAATGAAAAGGTTGTTTCTTTTTCATTTAAAATAATTTGCTTCTATGCAAACAAATGGCCTCATTTTATCTGTCAATAAGGTAATGTTGCTCAAATGTTAAGATGTTTTTCAACTTTTCAAAACATTGGTTAAGCAAACAACCAAAGAAAAATTTATTGGCGTGTCTAAAAGTATATATAATGCTTTTTCCAAAACACAATTCTAACACCACAGCACATCAAGTGATTTTAATGAGTTTGAAAGCAAACTGTCATTATTTATTCATGCAGTCAATTTCCAACTTTTGCATTTTGGACGAGTCATCTAATTATGGCAGATTTGTCTTCAAATTTTGTTCGCACTACACGGATAGGAGATTGAGCCCTTCACCTTCAATCTGCGGCAGAAATGGTACCTTGCTATTTTACACGTGATCATTTGAACTATGGTATACCGCAGAGATGCTTGCTATTCCAGATACAAACCCTTCAATAGCATCTTCAGAAACAAAAATCAGTACTCCTTCAGTCAGATATCAGTGGACCAGACAACTGAATAGATCATAAATAGAGAAAGCAAGACCAGAGATCAGGAGATTGGATTCTCTAATAATGCTAATGCTGTTCATCGCTGGATTTTATCATTCAACCAATGAGCAGATATCTCTAGAAGCTGCACTGAAACGTCAGAAAAAGGAGATGGCTTCTACGAGAAAAAAAGATCTTAGTAAGTCTCGGTATAAGAAGGATAAAGCAGACATTCAAAATATCATGCATACAATTGAGTCACAATTTATGAAAAAAGATCTTATAAGCATAGCATCTGGCCAAGTAGCACCATCTGAAATTAAAGATGATATTTTGACAGCACATGAAAAAGGCTGCAATGTTTCTTGTCAGTTTGTTCAACAATTATTGATTTGAAAACAAGTTGAATTTAGTGCTCCATTAAAAACTATGAAGATGAAAACTTTTAGTTATCTTTAAAAAAGCATCCACACCAAAAGAGTAGGAAGGAAAGAGATTGCTTGAAAGCAGATAAAGATCTTCTCACAAGGTTTCTTATAGTCGCAAGAATCCAAAAAGTTAACCTTGAAGAAACTTTGAGACTGAACCTTTCACAGTTCCCATCCAACCAGAGCAACAGTGAAGGTTCTCTGTGGTATACCAACACAGCTGCTATGTTTCATTACCTTCACGTGAAGTTTTCCGACATGAAAATTAAAATTCCACAAAATACATTACTGATCTTAGATAGGAGGGCAATAATTCAGCAGCTAGCAGATCATGTTCCAGTTATGTTTGGTGATGTGAGTATTTATATTTTTAGATATATAATCACGATTGCTTTCTTTTAAATGCCATCAAGATCTGGCTTTGTATGTGATAAGTACAATCCTCTGAGCCTAAAAGATTTTGAAAGAAGACGGCATTCAATTTTCCCAGGCTACTTGTTGCGTGCTCTTATTGAGAATCAGAAAACACCTATCCAGTTTCGGAAATTCTTCATGTCTGGCAAAAACAAAGAATCTCTTGTTCTATTTATGCCGATGCATTGGAAGAAATTGGTACCAGAAGAATTCCATAGGAGAACTATGTTTGCTTCTTTGAGCCAAAGATGTTTCATGTTGTGTCCTCAACATGATACAAATGAAGAGATCACAGAAACTTTGCAAGAACTGACTGCTGATCATGAGGCAGCAGATACCCTTCTCTTGCTTCATGCAAAGCATGCATCTACTGCTTGCTCTTCCATTATAATCAAGACTCCAGATACAGATGATTTTCTTCTTTGTCTTGCTCAACAGCATAAATTAAGTGTTGACTTGTATGTGGTGACTAGTACTAGTAGATGGTCTTGTTTGATCTCTGTTCGATCAATTGCAGAGAATTGTCGACCTGTTGTTTCTAGTGCTCTACTCTCTCTGCGTGCGATTACTGACTGTGATAGTGTTAGTTTTTTAAGGGAAAGAGGAAAATAAAACCTTCTGAATTGATGAAAGAAACAGAGGAGTGTATGTACACTTTCAGATTCTTAGGTTGCAACTGGAATCTGATCGAAGATTTGTTCCAGCAACTTGAAAAATTTGTGTGCTGTATATTTGGATAGAGAAATGTTTCTTCTGTCAATGTTGCTCGTTTCAATATCTTTCAAACGACTGGCGATTTTGATAGTACATTACCACCTTGTCAAAATAGTAAATGGTTATATGCAACAAAGGCAAATTACCGGGCTGCTATTTGGCGACAATGTCTTCATGTCACTATTAATGCTCCTTCTCTGGAAATGTGAAGATCAGTGATTTGTTGTCCAATGGAGCAACCCTCAGACAAATTTATCTACATTGGGTAACCTTGTAAAGTGCAATTGTAAGTAACCCCAGGCGTTGTTTATGTGTTCGTCAAATCCTACCTTGTACTTGCCTTTGCCAATGTGGGGCTTGTTCTAATATGCTTAAAGAAAATAAGGATAATGAAGTGCTGTAGTATTGTAGTATAATTACTTTGACTCCTCAGATGATGAATAATGTTTGTAAAGATGAGTTTGCAGGATCAGAGGACAATAAATCACATTTTATTTCCTTTTCAAAATGTTGCGCTCTAAGATTACAATTTTCTCAAAATAATACCAGAAAGAAAACTCAACCTATTTGTATTACTCTTTATATATAGTCCAAGTTAGCCTAAACATTAACATTTTTATATCAGTCAATGTGTGTGTGTGTGTGTGTGATAAAATTACATCAAAAAGTAAATGGCTGTACAAAAGTAAGGAAAAGAACTTAACTACCACAAGTATTTGAAAACAGTTCTTCTCGGTATAATCTTCGGAAGGCACAAGGTTTGGAAATGTATATGAATGCTTTTCGTCTTCTTTATCAAATGAATATAAATTGCAGTATTTTAGGAGGGTATTTGGAATTTGAGAATCTAATTCGGCTATGAAAAGCAATGTTTTCTTTAGTATAGGCTTTACACGGCTTATTTTATTTGCTGAAAATCCCTGATTAAGGAAATTAACACATGATACAAGAATGCAGACGTATCAGCCTCTTATTAATACACTTAAATGTGTTAAACAACTTGTTTAAACTTGATTTTTCATAAAGTTAACCATAAAAATGAACTTTTTCTGTGAATTTCACACCCTGTATTATCTTCCTTTTTCTAAAGCAATGTGCGCACTTATAGTAGACATATCTTCAGATTTGAAATCAGCACGAAAAATACTTCTAGAAACAGTTAAAATTTCCTTATATGAATAAAATGTCCACAGAACAAAAAAAAACTAAGCCCTTTTTACTCCTCTGAAATCAGAGCCTACCAGTAGGATTATTCTTTCACAAGATGGCATCTTTTTGTGCTAAGGAAATTTGCATATTTTGAATATTAAACATCCAGCAAATGTTATGAAAATTTGTGCCTTATGTTATTTCGGTTTATTTCTTATGCCTAAAAATGACTAAAATATTTTAATACAAATTAACAGATTTCTATACACTACATTCATTAGATACTAGGTGAAGATTTATAAACATCTGACTGACTCTGAAAATGCAAATAAAAGTTAATAACTACAGAGTTGTATGTTTGCTTCCTTGCAAATTGGCAGAAAAGAATTTGAGGTTCAAGGTTTTTTTAATTTTTCATCAATATTTCAAAAGTTTAGAATAGATAAAATTTAGGACGAAGATTATCCTATCCCATTTTATCTACGGTGATTAAATGATGAGTTTACAGTCAGTTTCAACTCTAGATCTGTAAGGATATAAACCAGAAAAGTATATATATATATATATATATATATACACTAAAATAAGAAAGCAATATGCCGATATGACACAACCTATATATATATATATATATATATATATATATATATATATATATATATATATATATATATATATATATATATTGCCAAATACAATATACACTAAAGTATTGAGAAGCTATAAACTTCAATTTAGTTCCTCCCAGAAATGATTAAGGATGATTTCCTTTCCTTATATGATATACATAAATCACCTAAAGTATATTTGATTATCTTAGAAATGGTATTCATTTTCGTATTCATGGAGTGTCAATAAATTTAAATCTATTGGCCTGTGTAAAAAGATAAAATATAAATAATAACCATCTATTTATAAGTAATTTTGTTCATTCTTTTTCATGTCTCTGATAATGCAAGATTTGTTCCAGAAATGTCGAGAGTGTATGTGCGAGGATTTTTTTTCTATGAAATACTTGATAAGCTTTTAAACATTAACTCTACGTTAATTATTGTTAACTTTAAAAGATATTTCTAGTTTTGTAAAATTAATAGTTTTGCAAATACAAAAATACATTATTAAATCAGCTCCAAATTGACAAAAATGTAAATATTTGCAACTTTTCTGATCGATAGAAGTTTACTATTCTACCCTGAATATTTATGGTAGTGCAGTGGCTTGCGTGCTAGTTTTCCTGTGGGATTCAGTTTAATCTACTCAAAAAAGTTTTTAAAAATCAGGTCTTATAACCAAGTTGACAAATTAATATTACATCTCTAGACATGAACTAAGTGCTTGTATTGGTGATCATAGGTACAATGATACCAAGTGAAATATAATAACTGAATATCACTGTGTGTGTGTGTGTGTGTGTGTGTGTGTGTGTGTGTGTGTGTGTGTGTGTGTGTGTGTGTGTTCACCCATGCGTGCGCACGTAATATCCTTTCTTGATATAAATATTTATATCTCAATGAATCTTAATGAGTATATATCCATAATATCCCTGTATGTTTCTCTGTCCTTATATGGATTTAGACAGAACGCTGAAAACCCAAGCACATTTTTTGTAATCCGTGTATGTTACATTGTGAATACATAGGGCAACTGAATTCAAACTTAATATTGTCACCACAGTATAGAAATAAAAGGGATGGATCAAAGGAAACATGGATCACTCATGAATGTTTTATAAGTGGATCATTTGGGACAAAATAATGAGTTATTAAATAGCGAGATGAAGAAAGAAAGAACAAAAAGAAAAAGAAAGAAAATGAAAGAAACAAAAGAAAAAAGGAAACGCAAAAATAGTAAATGCAACGAGAAAAAGAAAAAGAACAAAAACGAAAGAAAAACATATATAGAAACAAAATGAAAAATTCAATGAGAAAGAAAGAAACTGAAAGAAAAGGGAAAATTTAGGAATTGCAATGAAAAGGAAAGAAAGGAAGAACTCAATACTTGAATACAGCTAAAGACAATAAAAGAAAGCGAAGAGAAAAAGGGAGAAATGAGAAAAACAAGTGCAATGAAGAGAAACACTTACTGTTTCAAGTTATTGCTTTTGTTTTTCCTATCTAAGAATATAGAGAGATAGATCATTGGAAAATCGAAAAAATTTTGAAAAAATAGGGATGAAAATAAATGAGAAGCGAAGAGAAAGATGAGGAACTTAGAGTTAAAAAACAAAACAAATAAAGTTAAATAAAACAACTAAAATTAGAATTCATTTGTTCCGTTAGCAGCAAGCAAATCAACAAATAATCCCTTCTCACAAAGCCTGTCCATTTGAATCATCAAAGTCAATAAGTTTTAATCAAGTCTTTATGTATAATAAATGATTTCATACAGTAAAAATCCATTTTGTCCCTCTACAAATGTCAATGATGAAAATGTCATCCTTGTGAGATGTCACCATTCAAAATCGCTTCTTTTACGAAAAGATAAATAAATAGATAAATGTACCAAGAAAGAGAAAAGTATAGACTCTAATGAAAATTATTGTCAGCAATTAGTGGCAATAAAACAAATAAAAAATTGAATTGTCATCCTTGTAAATCAATAGATATTTGATGGCTGTTAATAATATTCATAAATTATTACCTTCCTTTTACTCAGGTTAGGGATGGCAACATGGACTGAGTGGCGTTAAGAAAGTTTCATTGGTTTATGCAATGTTAATGTTCAGCATTCTAGCTAAGACTAAGACTCTCTGGAAAGCAAGATGACTCTTTGGAAAGACAAAGTGACTCTTCAGAAAGTTGGAGTGACATCCTGGAAAGACAGGAATTTTAACAAATATGGATAATACAATGAAAGAAAAATGCCCTCAGGGTGTCTGTAGCGGGGAGGGAGAATATATCACCCATCTTACTTGCTCCTACGGTAACGATCTGGATATGTACCCGGCTACAACGTGTGATTGCGGTAGAAAATTCAACAGCTTGCGAGGAACACGAATCCACGAGGCGCGCTGGTGCGAAGAACGTAATTCTCCTGCCGGAGAATGTAAATCGATTGATGGGCCTATGAGTCCGGTTTACCCCCACAGTATTCACAAGCCCATTGCTGACCATCAGCGTCCTGGAGACATTTTTTGCAAGCCAAGAATTTAGTGGCCTAAGGGTAATCAGATAGCTACCTGGACTAACTTAGACCAGGAGCTTTCTTTTTACTCACCACCCATCTTGAGGGCCCATTGATCAACAAATAAAATCTTTTAGCGGAATTATATATAACGTTTGTCTCGAGTGCTTTTGGGCAGTAACGCATAAATGAAAGAAAACGAATCGAAAAGATAACGGATATAGAAAGGATTTCAACACGAATGTTATACACGTGTAACCACCATTCTCGTGTAATTACGCAAAATCAAGAAACGGTTGCTATGACATCTAACGACCGTAAGTAAACGCCTTTTTAAATCACAAACTGCACCAAAATGAAGATGAACGAACGTCTAATGTAATGTCCGCTTTTAGTTGATCTTATGTATATATAGATTTTTTTTTAAATACCCTAGCCGGTGGCAAAAGCTGCTCGGTAGCGCCAGGAGTGGCAGTACCGCCTTGAGCTACCGAAACTGTGTTATCACCCTGGATGGCGGCTGATGAGGCTAGGGTATCGCACGTGCTTCCACACGTTGTATGATGAAAAAAAAAAAAAATATCAGACACTAAATTTAACTCTGATTTTAAATACTATGATTGTATAATGAAGACATTTATACGTGTATATTTCTTACTACAGATGTATTTTTAATGGGTATTTAAATTTGATGGACTGTGCGTCTCAAAGTAAATATAGGTTATTCTGGATACGATGAAAAATTTCACGTATGTTTTGCTGTTTTTAACACATTTTAGATAGATAATATTTTAGTTGTACCAGATTTTAAAAGATATTTTATTTCAGAGCACACCTTAAAAAATCAAACTCAATACTGAGAGTCTGGTATTCTATTAAATTTGATAAAAAAACTGAAGGCTAAATTGACAGAAAAGACAAATAGAATAGTTTTAAATGCGTAATGACAGCGTTCGCTGTCATTACTCATTTAAACTGGACCCGAGTAAATTCCGTGTGTATTGACAACTGAGAATATATTGTCTCTACACCGAATCTTCTTATTCTCTTCTTATTCATGCAATATTCGTAATTCGTCCAGTGTTCATCAAATGTTATTCAAACATGGATTATTTTTATATACAAGAAAGGAATAAGGGAGGTTCAATATTTTTTTCTGAATTTTTCAAGCTTTTTTTTCACTCTCCCCTCATATATATATATATATATATATATATATATATATATATATACATATTAAAGGAATTATATTAAATAATAGCCCTTATGGTAAGAAAAAAACCCGGCAAGTGATTTGAAGATGAAAATATACAACGAATCACTGTCAAGGGGAATATATATATATATATTGGGAAAAAAAGAAAAGGCCAATCTTGTCATACCAATTGAAAAAAATCAAAAGACATGCAATTGGTTGGTCAAAAGAAAAAAAATACCGTTAGGGCTGCTAAGCTACAATGCAAAAAGTGCTCAATACTAAGTAGAGCAATATATATACATATATATATATATATATATATATAAGAAAAGTATATATATATATATGTATATATACACTTTTCTTTTCATATGTTATTCTTTTAATCTTTTAATGTTCTTATGTTCTTTTTTCTCTTTCACAAGCTCTTTCTCTCTTACTCAACTTCCTTACTTTTCTCAACTCCTTCCTCTAAATACTATTATGTAAGCTTCTCTGTCAAAAAGCAGATTGATATGAAGAATAAAAAGCTTTATAAAGCAACTTTTACCATTTTTCTTTTAATGCTAAAATGAGATATCTTTAAAGAAATTCATATGCACTTCTGAGCTAAGTTTAAATACATTTTGCATTCGATTGTTTGTAAATTTTGTGAGCACAGGTACAGATTATTTGAATGTCAAGGTCCTAAGTGTTCAATAAGTGTTAATTAATGTATATTTTTAAATTTCTAGGGAACGCTCTGTGGTAAATTCATCCAAATCGAGGTTATAAAATCAATAGTTGACATAAAGACAATACTAGAATGTGTGGCTGTATCTTACTGCCACACATTCTAGTATTGAATCTCGTAGAATCAATATTCAGAATAATTGGCCATGGCATATGTCTGAATTGTTAAAATTTTCAATTTAGACTAATGGAGCTTTGTAAACAAGTCTTAACTGAACATGAGGTCAGATTTAAACCCATGTGCTAATCTAAAAACAGTTTTAAGAGATGAAAGGAAAAAATGAAAGAAAATTGTAATAAGGGCGTATGAAAAACGTTTTCCAAGAAAAATTATCATGAAACGAGAGAAATTATAAAGCAAAGATTGTATTGGTAAATATAAAAGACAAACGATAAACACGTAAAAAATTAAATAACGCTAAAAAGACAACAAAAAAAAAAAGAAAGCAAAAAATTAGTAATAACAAAGTTATAAAATGAACTGGATAAAAAAAATAAGCCCCAAACAAAGACAATCTAGAGTAATGGAAATTTTGATAAAAATATGAAAACAAAAAACTAAAAGACAGAAAGAAATAATACTGACCGTTTTTTTAAGAGTAGTTATCCTATTTTACAGACTCATCTTGTCTTATTCATTTTCATGTTAAAAAAATGAAAGATTTAGTCTCGCAAAAGAAGAAGAACTGTTGGTTCATGTTTCAGTAAGAACAGTTACAGAGTGTTAGCATTGGTAAAAAGGCTTTTCTTTCGAAATATCATATCTTGAATATCTCTTCTGTATATCTTCCGACGCACGCAAAAAAGCAACTACGTATGCTGAGTTGAAATATGAAAATTGTTCTTCATATGGTAAAGATTTTAAAAGCTTGCCAAACTTGAATTCTTTGATTTTGTGGATAAAGAAGGTACCAAGTGTTTGGCTTTTCTTTCCCACTAGATGTAGAAATCAATTAATACTTTAAGATATTTCACTTTTATTTATAACATCAATATTATTTGCTTTCACAAGCCATCTACTGTTGTTGATCCCAATTGATCAAATGGCCTTACCACTTTTGAGGCACCGAAAGAATTCTTTAACAAATCTATGACAAAATTTTGCTTTCAGTTCATTATCGGATGCTTAACTTTATCTTGATTTATTGAGTTCCTCGTTTTTTAAAGGTTCTATCATTTTTCCATTTTCACACAAATTTTCAGTAAATCATTTTGATTACGTTATTAGATAGAATTTCGGGAGAAATATCTATTTGAGAATAAGGTAGTATATCATGAAAAAGTCTCATTGAGGCGTCTGTATCAGAAGTAATAAGTATTTTTATCGGCTCTCATCACTGCTGACTATAAAATATAAAATATTTTTGTTCATCTTCATAATTATAACACACATACAAAGATTTTATCACGTATTTTCAGACTTCTATGTGCATGTCGTCTTCCTTTAAGTATGAGGTATTTGCAAAAGTTCTCAATGCTCTCTCTTTTAAAAAATAGTGTATAGATCTTCATAGAACCGATTCCATCTTCTATGCTTGGAGCTACTCTACACCCAGAAAAGCTTAGGGAATAATGGTTAGTGTCAAAATGTCAAAAGAAAAATATGGGACTACCAAAAAAATACGGTTTACTTTGAGGAAACATCGACGAAAAAATATTTAGTATCATTTCATATTTATGGCAAGTTTCACGTATCCAAAAACTGAAAAAGATCATTGATAAAAAAAAGTAGTAACTATCATGGTTATTGATAATTTTGATTAGTTTTATCCTTCATCTTCTGATTCACGTTTCTTTTTACCACACCCAACTTTGACAGCGAGGAACAGAAGAATAAGAATAGATTCTCACTGAGACTTGAACTCACATCGCCTTTTTGCTTCAGAGGAAGCTTAGCGATAATTTCCTGTAAGTTAATTATTAAGCTGACAAAGAAGAATGAAATTACAGAAGTCTAAATGATACATGAAATCACTCAATATACTTGCTCTTGATTAGTCGCGACATATTATTATTTTACAAACGAATAGTGATAATTCATTTTCTACTCATTTCTTATATTGATATCTGTCAATTATAATGAATGATTTTGACTTGTATTATCTTTCATTTTATTGCAGTTGTTGTTTGTTTTTTCCTGTTCAACTATAATTAGAAAGGTGAAGGATAATCATAGCCAAAATTATTCGTAATGATGATTGTGAAAGGCCCATCAAAATAAAAAAATAAAGAAACAACTAGTTTTCTCAAATATCTCATCTTCTCAAAGGATTCTCACAAATTTCAAAATACTTTCAATTCTTCCTAATTATTCCATATTAATGACTTTGAAACCATTCACAGTACTTCGGTGATTATAGGAACTACTGCACTGTTCATCTTTATCAATTTCCTCTGCTCTTCATCGAATTTTCCTAAATATTCCAGTAAAGATGAATAAAAGAGAAAATACGTTTGATACACCCTACATCGATAACTATCCCACAAAACATCAACTATACGGTTACCGACCTTCCATCTGGAAAACTACCCAAATAAGACAAACCAGACATACGTGACACTGTCGAAAAAGTAAGAACGAATTCATAAGCAACGTCTTCCCATGGACCCTTTCACATGTATGTTCAAGTGTTGGACGACCAACTGTACGGACACGGGATTGTAATATAGAAGACCTACAGGAAAAGAAGAATGACGAGAGAGAGAGAGAGAGAGAGAGAGAGAGAGAGAGAGAGAGAGAGAGAGAGAGAGAGAGCCAGGGAAATCCGTGCTAGCAGCACTACATGATGATGATGATCATGATGATGATCATGATGATATATGTTTATATATACATATATACGTTATAACATCTGAGTCGATACTGAAAAGTTATCGGACCAGCGAAGAAGAGGAGGTACATTTTTTTAATTTTTGGGAAAATTTTAGAAGGATAAAAGAAACTTGATAAACTGCTTGCCAAGTGTGTTGAACTTTGGGATGATTACGCTGAACAGTAATAGGAAGGACCTTTAACCCTTTACGGCTTAGAGGTCATTCCCACAATATACTGGCAAAACCTACCGCCTATTTTTCTACTCAAATCAAGGTGCATAAAGTAAGACTTAGCCAGGCTTTTGGAACTGTGTTTTCTCAAGTAAGAACTCATGCAATGAAATTGGCAACGAGGGAAAACTGTAATAAAAATAAAGAGTAGAAAATTTAAAAGGAAAAACAAAAAACAAAAAAAAAAACAGTGTACAGGGACCCGACAATATTTTTCGGATCAACCATAAGAAGAAACCAAGAAAGATACGAAAAAAAAACCAAACGAAAAACAAAACAGGTTTCCGAGAATAATCAGGAGAAACACAAGAGTAATAAAAAACCTAAAACTACTCAGGTTTAGGGAGATGCAGTAGCGTATGTAAATTAGATACGCCCATAAAAGCAGTAACACAGAATCAAACGCTCTGCTATTACAGGGGCCCGACAATATTTTTCGGACACTTTAAAAAAAGGACTTCAAGGTGGTCAGTAGTGCCCAAAACTTTTGAGATTGTAAGTACGTAGTTGAGGAGTGAAAATCCACTACTAGTGTAATCATTTTTTTTTTTAGTTTGGCTTGGATAATTTTAGTTTTTTGTGATTTTTGCGAAGACTTGCGCGACACTATTTTTCGGACATGACAAAAAAATCCTATTTTATTAAGAGCTATGTTCATGTATATGTTGCTGTATGCAAATTTTCAGCTTGTACACTGTTCTGGGGCACTGACGCCCCTACTACTATGTTAACATAGGACAATCTAACAGCATAAATAGTCCGGACATTTCTTGGCAAAACAATTAAGTTTAATGAGGTAAATTCATTCAAAAGAAGTCGTTTGTTTGGCACGGAAGAAGCGGGAAGATGACCTCAGCATCTGAAGGATCGCCATGGATTTGAAGCTGTCGAAATCAACGGTCGAATACATGCTGAAGACAAACTCCGAGCGGAAAAAGAAGAGAGGTCGGAAAAGATCAATTGGCAAGAGGACTGAAAGGAGAATGAAGAGGACTGTGACACGGCTTTTGTCATATGGAGAAAAAGTTACAGCAAGAAAAGTGAAGGAGAAATGTGAATTGGATGTAAACGTCCGAACAGTACAAAGAACGCTGCATAGGATTGGTTTGAAGTATGCAAAGGCTAAGAAAAAAATACAATAACAAAGAAACACAAAGGAGCAAGACTGGAGTGTGCTAAAAGGTGGTTAACAAAGCATGTTGACTTTAAGAAGGTTGTATTTACTGATGAGAAGCGTTTCAAGTTTGATGGGCCCGATGGATGGTGCACTTGGTCGAGAAGGGGGGAGCCTGTTGTACTGACAGATGGAAGGAGGAGGAGTTATGGTTTGGGGTATGATCTTTGCTAATGGAAATATATGGTTGGAGTGGCTGAAAGGACGACAGAACAGCGAAAGCTACAAACTGTTGCTGGACGAGAAAGCCCTACCAAGGATAAGAAGAGAGATGGGGAATGATTTCATTCTACAGCAAGACAATTGATGGCTAAAGTGAATATGACTACTTTGGAATGGCCTGCAAGAAACCCAGATCTAAATTTAATAGAAAATGTTTGGGAAATGCTTGCGCAACTTGTCAATGATGGACCTGAAATAACGAAAGAGGCTCAACTATGGGAACGAATACTAGGAGCCAAAAAACAACTAATAGAAACACGTAGAGATGTTATTGTGCATATGTTTGATCATTATGAAGAGAGATTGATAAAAGTTATTGAGAAGAAAGGTGATATTACAGACTATTAACAGTTTTTCAACGATGTCCGAAAAATAATGTCGCGTGTGTTTTGTAAAAAAATGATGAAAATCAAATATTTTTCCTTACCTAATCGATTTTCTTCCATTTTTATTACAGGTATTGTCTTTATATGTTTATGCTATTTTATTGAAGGAATTTCGCCACTCTATGGTACTCGGAAAGTCGAATACTAAAGTGTCCGAAAAATATTGTCGGGCCCCTGTAATAAACGAGAAAAAGCTCTAGTCAACAGAAACAGTAGGATCTAGCATTTAACAGTTTTATGTTGTGATGAAGGTAGAAACGAAATGAAAAAATTACTGTTATCTAAGAAAGACAAAAGAAAAATACAAGATAGAGTAAAAAGAAGAGAATATGGAAATGAAAAGATAAACAAACGAAAATAAACAAACAATAACAGTAAGAGTGAATATATTGCTTTTCCTTCTTTTTCGATATTTATATGCAGTCTATATCTTCCCCAAATTCCACAAAAATCTGAAACTCATGTAAAAGAATATATTAGCATATATAAGTGTGCTGTGTTTATTAACAAAAGTTTGAAATTCCCCAAAATAATACTATCAGTAATCAGTATTTGCTTTTCCTGTAAATGAACGAGTTAATTTTGCTAAGCAAAAAAATATTCCTTATGAAAATGATGAGAAGAAAAATTGAAGTTTTGAATATTCCTAAAACTCGTTTTCGACTCAAGATTTATCTTTAAAATTTCCCGGTGATCTATCTATCTATCTATCTATGCCTGAAATCAGGTCGGAAAGTATTGATCGCTTTAAATATCTGGAGAACTGATTACGCAGCCTTCAGGTGACTTGGCAGCCAATTTTTTTGCTCATGCATGAACAAGCACTAGGGTGATATGCCACTGAATGAATTTATGTACTTTGTATGCATCTTCAATGTCGAAGGGAGTGGACCATGGTGTAGTGCAGTGTAAGCGAGATTGAACTTCAGTCACGCTTGTACGTTCACTTTCTGAACCTTCTATCGATTAAATAGTGCCAATAATGTCCTTTTATATCAGTGGCATTGTCATTAAATTATGCACGAAGATTGATATGCCATGAAACAAAGAAACCAAAGTAATATCTGATCTAGTAGTTCAGTGAATATACTACAGTTTTTGCTTGAAACTTTGTCCAACGAAATTATTCACATGATTAAGAAGACTTTTACGAATGATTTAATGGACGAAAACCAATATAAAAGTTTGGTATTAACACTTCCAATCTGATCGGAAACCCGTTTGAAAGTGATGGAAGAATACCCTCAAATATTAAAGCATACATGCTGCAATCAAAAGAAACTGCATCAATTTACAATACAAGAATAAGGAAATTTTTGTTAGATATTTTGACGGGTGATTTGGCAGGAAATGTGCAAGGGCAAACTTTCCCACGCAGATCCTGTTCCGCACAGTGGGATGGGGGTTGTAGAATACACCGACAGCACTCTCTCGAGTGGGAAGGACCCTACTCTCAACACATGTACTAAATTCTATCTGAAGGGGAGTTACCAATTCTAGAGCTCTGGTGGAGGGAGTACCTTCGTTGCTATTACTCCCAGGTCCACACTGACCCACTGTGATAGTCCCTGTTAGAGTCCCATCTATGGGTCAAATAGAACAATCTAAAGATTTTATATACTTGAAACCATTTAACTTTGAGCAATCGAAGGAATAATGTTGAATAATGTTACTAGTGTTAAATGAAAATATTTGAAACCATTTTACCGTGTGCAAACAAATAAGCTCTGACTTGTTTAGAATTGTTGCCTACAAACTATTAATTTACAAATCCTATATATATATATATATATATATATATATATATATATATATATATATATATATATATATATATATTGAGGGTTTCAGTTCGCTGTTAAGTTAGTTATAATCTTTGAGCGGAAATTTTAGTCAAATTGGAAAGTTCAAACGAGTGCACCACACAGGAAGACCAAATGTAAAGAAAATGGATTAATGTTTTGTCACAGGTTTGATTCGGGAAATGAAACACGGTGAAATCGGGGAGATGAGTCAGATGACGTAGTAACTTAGATGACAGCAAACTAACGATATCCTGAATTTAGTTATAAAAATTAGCAAATTTTGAAAAATGTTGTCCCTTAAAAGATGGAAGCAGTTGAAGAAGTTATCAGTTAGAAGTTGGCGTTCAGAGAATTCAGTTCGGGTCGTGGGGGGTCTCTTCGTGTTTCTGTTCATAGAGCCTTACAGATTTTCTCTCTCTCGTTCTAGTATATGCAATCTGAACATCAAACAGTATATCGGGATAATAAAGCGACAATTTTCTATTGGACATATTACTGTTACATCAACACGTTTCAATAAATGATTGTTAATTGTTGACTGAGGGTTTTTTTCTTTGAGGTAACTTTGTTCCATCGAATCACCTGGACCGCTAGAAGTTCCGGATGAATTGCGTCATTCCCTATCTGTGGATCTTTCAAATACAGCGTAGGCACAGAGGGGATTGATAAACAAACTACCTGGGAATGCATTTGGCGCTGTAACCAGAATAAGTTGAATTATTATTATTACATTTGGTACTACAAATGTCGTGCATAACATTTGGCGTTGGTGTCAGTAACTGTGCCAAGATAGTGTGACAGTGGCGCCGTGCCAAGCATAGTGTTACATTTGGTGCCATGCTACAAACAAGCTGTTCTATTATAAGAACAGTAAAAATTTCGTACTCTAGTTGCACTGAGATTGCTTAAAATTGCTAACAATGATCTTAATTTCCTTGAATATTTTATGTTAGTATTATCCACCACAAGTACCCACCAAACAATATCTAAGAAATACAAACTCGGACTTGTTCGCTATTTAAGGGATTCAATAATAAAACAAGTGAATAAAATTGGCAACAGCTATGAATAAGAAGCGCCAGAGAGTTTCATCATGGAAATGAACTTTATTATTCTTCACGTCTTGGGCAGTTTTCTTATTCTTAATTTTTTTGCAAAACATCACATTGTCTAGTCGTGTCTACATCTCACTTTCTGCAACATCTGGCTTTTCCCAAAGCTAAAATCATGATTAAAAAGAAGAAATTTTCAGAATATTGCCGAAAGTGAATATCACGAAGCATCTGATCAAGACCCAGGAAAAGGGCTCGGCAGCAGTTTTTTTGTGAATTATAAAGGACTCACACACACACACACACACACACACACACATATATATATATATATGTGTGTGTGTGTGTATGTGTGTGAGTGTGTGTCACTTGCTCAACACATCAAAATATACTTACAAGGATGGGTCAGCACATTAGAAAAAAAGGGAATGATCCAGCAAACAATGTTTGAATCCATTTTCTTATTTCTTACATTACACTCAGCAAATCAATTTTATCAAATCAGTTTTGTTCTTGTGATGCGTGATCTTGTTAAACTCATGGGAAAAATCATAAGTTTACAAAGTTAGCATCAGTTATACTAAAAATGTAATATCAGTACCTAGAAAAATAAATGTAATATCTCCCGCTACCAAGAAAAACAGGTCCTGGCATGTTTGGTATCGATGATTGACCTTCTTCAAAGGCGATCAAACATTTGCGATTCTTTCCCAAGGGAAACCAAGTGCGATCAAATCAACAGTATGTCGTACAATTAGATTAAAAAATTGTCATGATGTGTGTATCTCGTAGAATAGATGTTGACTGCTACAGGGGCCCGACAATATTTTTCGGACACTTTAGTATTCGAAATTCCTTCAATAGAATAGCATAAACATATAAAGACAATACCTGTAATAAAAATTGAAGAAAATCGATTAGGTAAGGAAAAATATTTGATTTTCATCATTTTTTACAAAACACACGCGACATTATTTTTTGGACATCGTTGAAAAACTGTTAATAGTCTGTAATATCACCTTTCTTCTCAATAACTTTTATCAATCTCTCTTCATAATGATCAAACATATGCACAATAACATCTCTACGTGTTTCTATTAGTTGTTTTTTGGCTCCTAGTATTCGTTCCCATAGTTGAGCCTCTTTCGTTATTTCAGGTCCATCATTGACAAGTTGCGCAAGCATTTCCCAAACATTTTCTATTAAATTTAGATCTGGGTTTCTTGCAGGCCATTCCAAAGTAGTCATATTCACTTTAGCCATCAATTGTCTTGCTGTAGAATGAAATCATTCCCCATCTCTCTTCTTATCCTTGGTAGGGCTTTCTCGTCCAGCAACAGTTTGTAGCTTTCGCTGTTCTGTCGTCCTTTCAGCCACTCCAACCATATATTTCCATTAGCAAAGATCATACCCCAAACCATAACTCCTCCTCCTTCCATCTGTCAGTACAACAGGCTCCCCCCTTCTCGACCAAGTACACCATCCATCGGGCCCATCAAACTTGAAACGCTTCTCATCAGTAAATACAACCTTCTTAAAGTCAACATGCTTTGTTAACCACCTTTTAGCACACTCCAGTCTTGCTCCTTTGTGTTTCTTTGTTATTGTATTTTTTTCTTAGCCTTTGCATACTTCAAACCAATCCTATGCAGCGTTCTTTGTACTGTTCGGACGTTTACATCCAATTCACATTTCTCCTTCACTTTTCTTGCTGTAACTTTTTCTCCATATGACAAAAGCCGTGTCACAGTCCTCTTCATTCTCCTTTCAGTCCTCTTGCCAATTGATCTTTTCCGACCTCTCTTCTTTTTCCGCTCGGAGTTTGTCTTCAGCATGTATTCGACCGTTGATTTCGACAGCTTCAAATCCATGGCGATCCTTCAGATGCTGAGGTCATCTTCCCGCTTCTTCCGTGCCAAACAAACGACTTCTTTTGAATGAATTTACCTCATTAAACTTAATTGTTTTGCCAAGAAATGTCCGGACTATTTATGCTGTTAGATTGTCCTATGTTAACATAGTAGTAGGGGCGTCAGTGCCCCAGAACAGTGTACAAGCTGAAAATTTGCATACAGCAACATATACATGAACATAGCTCTTAATAAAATAGGATTTTTTTGTCATGTCCGAAAAATAGTGTCGCGCAAGTTTTCGCAAAAATCACAAAAAACTAAAATTATCCAAGCCAAACTAAAAAAAAAAATGATTACACTAGTAGTGGATTTTCACTCCTCAACTACGTACTTACAATCTCAAAAGTTTTGGGCACTACTGACCACCTTGAAGTCCTTTTTTTAAAGTGTCCGAAAAATATTGTCGGGCCCCTGTAATAGCAGAGCGTTTGATTCTGTGTTACTGCTTTTATGGGCGTATCTAATTTACATACGCTACTGCATCTCCCTAAACCTGAGTAGTTTTAGGTTTTTTATTACTCTTGTGTTTCTCCTGATTATTCTCGGAAACCTGTTTTGTTTTTCGTTTGGTTTTTTTTTCGTATCTTTCTTGGTTTCTTCTTATGGTTGATCTAGATCTAAGTTCATTTTCTTCATTTGTCTCTTCTAGTTGTTCATTATCACTTTCTTGACTTCAACAGTGAAACAGAGCAGAATATGTCTGCTTTGTTTCACTGTTGAAGTCATCGGTCTCCTGCTCTTCACTTCCCAATTTTTCCTCCATTTTTACGTCTTCAGGATCAATTCTGGATCTAAACTGATCCGAATGGGCCAGTACACACAAACCATTGTTGTCTAATATTACTGTTATGCACTTTTTGTAATAGCATTTTTTGCTTTTTCTGGATTCGTTTCTTTATCTTTTCTATTCACAACACATTTTCTTTAGTTGAAAATGAGTTGGGTAAGGGGGTTTTGATTTGTCTCCCCATTAACGAAGAAGGACTTTGCTTTCTTTCTGTGTGTGGAATCGTTCGGTAATTTAGGAGCAAACTGGGTAGGTAGATTTCTATGCTTTCATTAAATGCAGAAAATGCCTTTCGTCCCATTTTTACAGTTTTTACATATCATTCTGTAAATCCATAAGACTGCGGGTGGTAAGGTGGTATCTGGCATGGAAGCACCTCATACTTTTGTGCCATGAACAGATTTTCGTCACAAAATTCTGACTCATTGTCTGTGACAATCGTTTTGTGTATTTCGTTTCTTGAGAATACTGCATTCAGTACTTACTTGACGCTTGTGGCTTTTCGGTCCGATTCTTTCATTGCCTCGGGCCATCCCGAAAAAGAGTCCACTATTATTAAGAATAAGCCAATATCTTTTTATGTGTGCATAATCCATGTGGACCCTAATCCATGGTCCTTTTTCTTTGGACCATGAGTGACCTATGGTTTGTTTCGGGTAATTTCTATGATAATCTACTTCTTTCGAATATCCCGACCACCAGATTGAAACTTTAACCTTCTTTGCGTTTATTTGATGGTTTGTTTGTTTGGTTTATATGGCATATCAACCTTTGTTGGTTATTCAATGCCAAATCCAGTTTTATAAAAATAAACTGTTCTATTTCAAACAATTCAGTTTAGCATAAGTACACAGTTTTTCAAAAACATTTCTATTTCAAGCTATTCAGTTTAGTCAAACAGTTCTAGTTCAAAAAATTCAGTTTAGTATAAGTAGAGTTTTTGTTTACGCTTCGTTAAATGTCAAAATAATTCTATTTCAAATAATTTAGTTTAGCGTAAGTACAGTTTCATTGTCAAAAACAGTTCGATTCAAAACAAATCAGTTTAGCATACAAAAACAGTTCCATTTCCTACAATTCAGTTTAGCATTGGTACGCCGTTTAAATGTCAAAACAGTTCTATTTTAAGCAACTCAGTCTAGTATGCAGTTTACTTCTGTTTGACCCTTTGATAGGACCCTATCAGGTGCTACCACTCCGGGCCAGAGTGAACCTCACCATCAGATTGTTTAGTAACATATCCAAACCTTCTTTGTGTTGCAGTTATGCTATAATATACATCATCATGTACCCTCTTTTACATGTCTTTTCTTAGGATTTGAGGAGGTACTATTATGTCACCATTGGCCTTCTCTATAGTTAGTTCGTGTCTCGTTTCTTAGAAGGGATCCTCTGCCATTCAGCTCCCTATATTTCTCTTTATTCTCTCTAGTATATTGCTTAAAACAGGATCTTGCCTTGTTTCTATTCTAAGTCGATTTAAAGGAAAAAACGTCCGTTTACACCCAGTGTAGTATTTTGTCTTCTGCATTTTCGTGATTTTCAACCTTTTCGTCACCAAATTGGTCTGGATAGGGAACCTATATGTGAAGTTGTATTCACTTTTGTCAAAATCGAATGCCATATGTTTAATTGCCCATCTTCAAATTCTCGATGGCCATTTTTTTCTGGGATTCAATATGAATTCAAGCAGTTTGGGGTCCCACTTTAGTAAAAAAAAAAAAAATCCATCCTAATTACACGTTTAGCGCCCTTCCAGTGCTTCATAATATTGCTAGTGTTTTTTTTAATGTTCGGGTGTTTTATGCTACCGTAAATTTTCCTCATATGTATATTCCTCGGTGACTTTTTGGTGATATGTTCACTCGCATCTGTAGTTAATGCCATTTTCTTTGAATTAAAGATTTTATCACTTTTTAAGGCCTTTTTCAATGTTTCAAAGGTGATAGTGTGTTACTTTTTGTGTAACTTTGCGAATGGTTCTATCAATTCACTGTATCTGTAGAGATACTTACAATAAAAATTTGTTAGTTTCAAAAAGGATTCTAATTCCTTTTTGTTTCTTGGAGTGGACATTATAGCTGTTTTCTAAGTAATTCTCATCGAGTGATATTCCATCCTTTGATATTTGATATACTATATCTATCGCAGCTAAGTTCGCATTTTTCCTTGTTTATGATCATTTAACTTCTTCAGAATTTACACCATTTTACGTTTCAATTCTTTACTAGACACTCCTACATACATCCTACATACATATTTTGATATTTTCCTATCTGACCTGATAACATTTTTACGATTGTTTTTTGAAAAATCTTGCTGGTAGTCTTTTTGCAAAGCGGTATTCGAGTCTACCTTAGTATGCCTAGAGTGTTGATTTCCTTTAATTTCTAGTCAATTTCAATCTGATTGTACGCCGACTTGATATCTATTTTTACAAAATATTTCATGCTTGCTGATTCATGGCTTACAGTTTCAATATTTGCGCATTTTGGGTGAGTCACCTTGATCTTGTAATCTATACATATTCTTATTCATCATATTTTCTTATGGCTAAAATTGGTGAAGCCTAATTGCTACCACTCTTAGGAGCCTTTTCAAGTATTCCCTACTGTATTATCTTTTTTAATTTGCCTACTACCATTGGTAAGATATGAACTGGAATCTTTATAGATTCCACGTGACTTAAATTATGATTCCTCTATAAACGACTGCCCGCTCGGTAACCTTTTCATAATCCTATGGTATTTTATTCTGTTTTTATAGAATTAGTGAGTTTTGTGGTATTCCCTTTCAACTCGTCAATTTCAAATAGTCCATGATCTTTATTGTATGATAGGAATTATTTCGAAGCTCTTTTTTGTTTTGAATGCCCCTTCAAAAGTCCCCATTACTTTGATTACACTTCCGTTGAATTGCTTCAACTGGAGATTGGAATTTCTCAATTTCGGTTTGCCCATTTTCTCTCATGAGTTTCTCGGTATTAAAGTGAGATGACTCCCAGTGTCGACTTGCTGTTAAAAATATACTATTCAACTTTATTTTTTCTCTGGTCTTCAGTAAATGTATAACATATATTTCAGCATTTTTTGTTGCAGTGTCTGTGCCTTTTACCCTTCCTCTTCTTCCTCTTCTTTTGCAATTGAATGCCACCTGAAAATGATCTTTCTTTTTGCAGTTTGGACATATTTTCCTCGTGCCGGATATTTATTCTTATTTCTTTCGTGTTCCTTGCCACAATATTTGCATTTGATCACGAACTTGGTTGTATTGTATATCTCTTGATAATATTTTTGTTGGTTGAACGATTTAATCAATTCTAGTTGTGACAAAAAATTCTATGCTTCTAAATTTGTGTTACTTATTTGTATTCTTTAAGTTATTTTGTGCTTGTGCGATGTGATCTGCATTCCTTCAATTAATCTGAGAAGGATTAATTCCTTCTCTTTAGTTATGTCTTTTCTTCCAATCTTTTCAAATTTGCAGATGGTTTCTTTAATATGTTCACGTATAGACTCATTTGGGTCTTGCCTAGTCTTCATGACTTTAGTTCTTTCAACGATAACTAATATTTCTTTTTTTAGTTATAGATTTTTCTTAATTATTCTAACAATAAATTCATCAGTTAATTATTATTCTTATTCTCTTCGGTAAATCATTGTCGATATTCACAGCTTTACTGCATTCCGTAGCCAAGAATAAGGTTTGTGATTTTATTCTCTCCTCCACTTGGCTTTTCGTCTTTCAATTTCTTTACCTTTGCCAATGCTGCAAAACATTCAATTCGTGTTTTTATATGCTCCAGTTCGTCCAGCGTGGTTAAGACTTCTATCGGCGTTGCCATTGTAATATATATCGCAGGGTAGATGTTGAAAGCTATTAGCATAACCTGATACCGGTTGATACTGGATCACTGGTTTTATGTACCAAATTTATAAACGATACTACAACATTAGAATCAGAAAATTTGCTATCATCAAGCATTAGATATAACCACTTTATTAGCCGCTTAACTTGCATACTTGTGTGCATGTCGAATTCATTTTTTTACGTTTTTCATTGCATTCATATTTTCATCCATCTTGTTACTTCTTATTGTTGCTAGTTTGGTTTGGTTTGGTTTAGTTTCTTTGTTTAATGGTATATAAACCTTCCTGGCTTATTTTATGCCAAATCTATCCTTGTAGAAGAACAGAAGAGTTACAATTTAACCAATAGCAGGAAGGATAAAGGAGGGATACAATATTCCCAAGGATATTAGTCCGAAAGTGAACGTAATAGCGCGACTGGAGTTCGAACTCGCTTACTTCGAGAAAATAGTCCAGCCCTTTATCCGTGGTTAAATTCCTCTTCATTAACCACTTTAGACACAAGCGTCATCTACTGATATTTCACGCGAGTCAGTATCGTCCTAATTAAGATAAAAACCACGCGTTCCTGTTTTTCAAAAACGTCCCCTTATACATTTAGGCGATAGATCCTTGCTGATTAAACGGAACTGAAATATGTAATCATATGTAAATAATGAAGCAATTGATTTTGAGATTTTTTTAGATGTAGCACTTTCATTCAAAGTTTTTTTTTACTCTTTGTGAGTTCTTTAAACCAGCGTTAGTGACACGGTTTCCTCGGGATTCCAGGACTCTTCTCAGTATTCTGGCCGATCTCAACAAGGCTGTAGTTTAGATTATTATTATTATTATTCCTTTAATTTAAAATACTTAATAGATTTTGTTGTTTAGATCCGTTTATATCTCAAAATTGTTGCAGGCGATCCGTTTGTATCTCAATATACTAGAGAACTTTGTGCATCTCATTCTCCTGAATGGATTATGAGTTGTGCATATACGATTTGGTTGTAGGGTCAAATTTAAATTTTTTACACAACTCCCAGTGAATTACCTACCCAGTCGTGTCTAATCTTATACTCCGTTGGCACTATTCTACTGCAATCACTTGTACAAATCTATATATCATCACGTAAACCTACTTTTACTATTTTGTTGTGTCTTGTCTATTTTTGCTTCCACATAATTGGTTCT
This sequence comes from Sepioteuthis lessoniana, assembly GCA_963585895.1. Classification (NCBI taxonomy): domain Eukaryota; kingdom Metazoa; phylum Mollusca; class Cephalopoda; order Myopsida; family Loliginidae; genus Sepioteuthis; species Sepioteuthis lessoniana. The sequence continues at coordinate 3,125,378 of OY757934.1, forward strand.
ATGGCGTTGTTTCGTGCTGCTATTTGAAGAGATTCAGTTTCTTTGTTATGGCTTTCTTTTTTTTTTTTTTTATCTATGTCCACGTCTTTGCATGTGAGATTTTGCTTTTTGTCGCTTGAAATATTCATACTTTTCTTCCGATCCTTTTGGTTTCGATTTGTTTTTGTTTTGTTGGTCCTTGTACAGTCTCTGTTGTTTTCGAGTAATTTTCGTTCTCCCGAGGTACTCTTTTAATATTTTTTCTTTCACCTGCACTTGTTTGATTGTATCCATTTCCAATATTCCCAAGTATTTGTAAGTTTCCTTTTCTCCGAACGTTCTGATTTTTTCTGTTTGGTAGTTCTATTTCTTCCGTCATTTGCCATTTTCCGCTTTTCATTATCAGCATAGCATATCTTTCTATGCCAAATTCTATTCCAATGTACTAACTCTCACAGCCTGTATTATGGTTTCCAAATCTTTTTCATTTTTGGAAAACAGCTTCATATCGTCTATGTACTTTAAGAGATTGATCTATTCTTGTGATTTATGAAGTTTGAATCCGCTTCTGCATTTCCCAAGTATGGGACTTAGTGGTATCATCGCAATTACAAATAGTAATGTTGATAACGCATCTCCCTGGAAGATTCCTCTTTGTATTTTTACTTCAGCTAAACTTTTTCCTGCTATCAATTTCACTCTCAAACTTCCCATGGTTTTCTCGGTGAACTTTATGACTTCGTCGGATATTTTGTACATTTTAAGACTGTCTATTGTAAAACTTTAAGAGACAATCTACGCCATAGATATATTTTTGTCTCGTTTTACAGACTTTGAGGATGTATTACTCAATGTATAGAGGATCTCCACTTCCTCTTGTTCCCTTACGGAATCTTTTCTGTTCTTCGGGGAGGAGTCCTTGGTTTTTAGCGAATAGGAAATATCTTCCCTAATTTGTGCCGTAAGTATTTTCCACATCATCGGTAGACTGGTTATGGGTCTGTAGTTGTTGGGAGGCAGTTCCTTCATGGGGATCTTTAGGGATCAGGGTGGTATTTTCGCCTTAGGATCTTCGTCGAGTCCTTCTAATTCTTCTTGCATGTTATTTATCCATTCAACTTTTCTGTTATGTTCTCTTTGATCCCATATTTTGCTCAGAAATAGTTTTCTCTCCTTGTTAACCTTTGTTGGTTATTTAATGCCAAATCCCGTTTTATACAAATAGGAAATTCTATTTCAAACGATTCAGTTTAGTATAAATACACAGTTTGATTGTCAAAAACATTTCTATTTCAAGCTATTCAGTTTAGTCAAACAGTTCTAGTTCAAACAATTCAGTTTAGTACTAGCATAGTTTTTGTTTACATGCAATTAAAAGTCAAAACAGTTCTATTTCAAACGATTCAGTTTAGCATACAAAAACAGTTCCATTTCACTCAATTCAGTTTAGCATAAGTACGTAGTTTAAATGTCAAAACAGTTCTATTTTAAGCAACTCAGTTTAGCACAAGTACGTAGTTCAGTATTATTTGACCCTTAGATAGGACCCTATCAGGTGCTACCACACCAGGCCAGAGTGGACCCGGGAGCGATGGCAATGAAGGGGTAATTCCGCATTCTCCAAAGCTCAGCATTACTGGAACCTCACTATCAGATTGTTTAGAGTCATATCCAGGACACACCCCTCAACATAGATGCAGTCTGTGTATTCTATTGCTCTCCTAACCGACTAGGTAATATAGTGCTGTATAAAAGCAAATTAGTCAGTGTATGTATGTGTTTGTAACAGACACGTTATGGACCAACTTATTATGCAAATGGTCATAATATTTTGCCTCATCAGATTGTGTGATAACATATTCCATTCTAAAAATTTTAGTATTTTCTATTTGTTTTCATCGGTTACTTTGAACTTTAGAAAGATTCACTATGACAAACCAATTTTTTCCAGCTTTGGCCTCTTGATATTCTTCGATGTTTTGAGCGACTGACATTTAAAATTGCAGTAAATTTTTGATCAATTCTTCTCCAATAAAGTGACATTTTCATCCTCCATATGCAAAGAGAAAACTGTACTTTTTTATGTGAATTTCTGCTTTTGTATTACGAACTTACCAGCTGATTAAAACACGTTCAATAACTGTTTGCTCATTGCATATCATATATTCTAGATATTTTTACGTTTGATAAAAAACAAAAACGATTAGAACAATTCTAAAAAAATATACTCCTGTTAATTATTATTTGATTAGCTAAAGTTTAAATAACTAATAATCTTTATCATTAAGGGTTTTCGGACTATTGTCTTCATCTTTATTGTTATTTCCATAACGTTTCAGCCGATATGTCCTCCGGCCTTCTTCAGGTGTTTGTCGAACTCGGGAACCTTCTTGGAACTTAGAACTACGTCCTTTATTGAATCCACGGGGTTCACCTGTTTCGTTAGCCATAACCGGGTACAAGTGTAAAGTATTCCTGTATTGTTACTCGCCTGCAGTCAGGATTGAACCTGCAACCTTTAGATGATTGTCTCCTTAGAAGCTTAGGGTACCAATGCCTATAACCGTTACGCTATGTGTCCTGCTGGACAGTGTGAATTTTTGGGACTCATAAACTTAATGTTCTTATTTGACTAGGATTACTACAATTATGTATGACTTTTTACCTATGCTCATATTTAGATTTTTTTCCTTTAACCTTTTTAATTATCGGTTCCCATATTGTATTCAACTCTATACTTGGTCTACTCAGCAGGTCATTATAGCCCCATATATGTGCTGATTCCTTAAGGCGTCTAATCCTCAAAGTTGAAATAATTGATAGGGGTACACCCTATCAATTATTTCAACTTTATCCCAAAAGGGCAGAATTGTCTCCCTTTTCTTTCCATATATGATCCTCCATACCCGACTTTTCAATCTCACCTCGTACTACTGCCTTCCGATGTTCTGCTAGCCTTACTTTTAGTGGGTGACCTTTGTATATTTTACCACAACTGCAACACAGTTCTTGATCATGTTGAATTCCGTTGGTGGCTTGACCCGGAAGAGATGTCTCCGGAGAGTTGAACCACTTTTAAATACTGTCCTGATGTCATATGGATTACATACTCATATCTTTTGGATACTTTCGGCAAGTCCTTTGACATTGTGCTATGTCAAAGGACTAGCCGAAACTATCCAAAAGATACGAGATGAGTTTTTGGGTATGGTCTTCTATCTTCCTATCTAGGTTTCTTGGAGCTGATGTTATGCGCTCTGGTTAGTTGTTACGATGGAGGTTGTGTCTCACACTAATCATTTCTTCTTGATATGCATGACTATCGCTACTAATGGTTTTCGCACGACGTGGTAAGCAACGGACTATTCCTTTCTTTACCGTTTATGGATGATGGGAGTTGAAATTGAGGTACTGTCCGGTGAAGGTGGGCTTACGGTACACAGATGATCTGAATCCTTGCTCTGTGCGTGTTACTAATACATCGGGGAAGGGTAATTTGTGGTCTTGCTCTTTCTCCTTGAAGGTTCAATCCAGACAGCAGGCGAGTAACAATAAAGGAATACCTAACACTTGTACCCGGTTATTGCTAACGGGACAGGCGACCCCCGTGGATTCAATAAAGGACGTAGCTCGAAGTTCCAAGAAGGTTCCCGAGTTCGACAAACACCTGAAGAAGACCGGAGGACATATCAGCCGAAACGTTGTGGAAATAATGATAAAGATGAAGACAATAGTCCGAAAACCCTTAATGATAAAAATCATCAAGCTTCGTCTCAGAAATTAAGACAACTAATAATCTTTATTTGCTGATATAAAGACGGTAGTTTATGGCTTATTTATTGCTGACACTTTCAAAAATATCTTTAAACATGTGTTCATAGGTTTATGTGCATATGTAGCAGCCTGTTCAGTTTTTACATGCTTGGCAATCTTTCCATAAATTGTGTCTGTTTTTAACACAGACATTTTCAGCCGCCGGTTTTTATCGAAACTGTCAGGACCAAGAAAGAAAAAAAGGAATTCCAGATTTATATGGCCATCTTCATTGACCTTTCCTCTTTGAAAAATCCTAGGGGAGAGGCGTATGTGATACCTTAGCTCCTCAGCCTAAGTCTAGTTGACCCAAAATATCACGATGTGGATATCAGACGAAGTGTTATGTTTTGACCTTCGACCCGACCCCCAAAAAATGCTATTCCAAGGTGATGCACCGGAAGGAAGTGACACACTCCAATGGCCAGTAATCTAAAGAGATCGCGTGGGCGGATTAAGGCTTATAATATGGGACAAGGTGAAGGTCCCACTGTGCCAATACAGACTGATGCACCGGAAGAGAGTGACCTCTGAACTGCATGACAGTTATTTCCGCTTGATGACGATTAAACATTCGATTTCAACGATCCAGTGGGTGATCGTGTGGGCGTTGAATTATTATTTAACTCAGTTGAGTTCGAGTCCAAGAAGCAGTTGCCAGTAGAATTCCAGACAGCTAGAGACCAGATGTGGTAGGGAAAGCCACACCCGACCGAGGGAGCCATCGGGAATCCCGATGGAGTGGACCCCAGCATCAGGAGAACAAGAAAGACACAACGTGACGGTCATAACAGTTTATATTTGGTCTCTAGCTCCCTCTCACACGCAAACCATGAACAACCCTTTCGCACCCTTGCAATAAAGTGAGAGGTAAAATATTGTTAAAGAAGTCTTCCTGCGTCTTCCTTCTTGCGTCTATCTTGCGTGCGTCGTTTATTACTGCGTCCTTATTTATTGCATCAGTATGTATCCAGCATATACATATGTATATTTCTGCATGAACATGCATATGACCATACAACAGAAGCCCCCACTTTCACTGTGTCCAACAGTCAACTTACTGCTACTCTCTTAAACCGCTACAACTCCGATATTCGAACTTCTCCCTAAAATATACGAGACCTCGTATTCTGGAAAAGAAAACCATTCTTCAAACTTAGACCACCCAGTATGGACATTAAAAATATTTTCGTTTCTTTGACATCGAAAAAACTCCTCCGCTTTTTATTTATTATCGTTTAAAATCTGCCACTTATTGAGCTTCTTCTTAGCACAAAAATACTTAAATGTACATGTATATACGCACATATACGATACATCTATCTTTACATGTAGGGACGCTCACACGCATAATCATAATTTCGCCTAAATATGCGCACAACGACTGATAGAATTGTTGTATGTACACATACATGTTTCTTAGAGTGTATATAAATGTATTTTGATAATTTTTATACTCATACTCATACTCTCAAGAATATATTTGCTTGTTTGTGTTTTATATCAGTGTCTTTCATTAATACTTCGGTTTCGGTCACTAGAAATTTCTGACCCACTTAGCCTTTACTCGAAGTTAATCTTTTTGCAAGATTTTGGAGTTTCAAGTAACTCGGAAGACTCGAACTCTTACAAAATAACAACAAAAAGGAAGACTCGAAGAGCAAAGAAAGACTAATTACAGTGACCAGAAACAACACAAACAACACAAGAGTCAACAGAACAATAATAAATAATAAACAAAAATGGCCAAAAATACAAACGTATAGATATTTCAAACGACGAAAGGCGAAATCTCACACGAGAAAACTATAGAACAATTGTAATTGATGCACTTGGAACAATCCCCAAAGGCTTGATAAAGAGACTGTAAGACTTAGAAATCAGAGGTCAAGTGGAAACTATCCAGACAACAGCTTTACTAAAATCGGCTAAGTATATATATATATATATATATATAAATTTTCGTCAAAGAAAATCTCCCAATTTAAAAACCTTTTAGAGTCGACACATTGGAAAAATCAAAGACCGTGTGCGCCTAGCCAGGAAGCTAAGAACCCACTCACCCCCTGATTCTTATCTGGTAGAGGAAGAGAACATATATATCTTCTAAACTACCGACTTCCTTTGAGATTTTGAAAAAGTCGCTGGATAAAACGGTCAGGGAGAAAAAGTAGGTAGTATCAGAGAAGGAAGCGTTAGGAACACATGGTTGAAAGGTATTCAGTTTTAATAAGCTTATCACATCTGTATAACCTGTATGAATTGTAAAACAATAATATATTTAAAAGACAATTTTGTTGCACTTGAACTTCTTGTTTGTTGCTTTTGCTGTTTTGTTTACTTTTGTTGACTTTTAGTTTTACTTTAAAATTTTCTTTCATTACCTCGGAAACCTACACGCTGACAAACACAAGACTACTCCAACAACAAGTCTGAGTAAATGGGCAGTGCATCAATGATGACCTTTTTTGTTTTTTTACTATTATCTGATTTCATTATCAAATTAAATCATTTGACCATAAATAAATAATTTCTGCATGTATAAAACCGTTTTATGAATCAAGAGGGTAATAATGATGATTGTAGACATCAATCCTTGTGCCCAAATAGTTTAAGGTATATCATTCCTAAGAAACCAGAATTGATGGTGAAAAATTGATGGCAAATTTAGAATAAGTGAACCTAATCTAACAGGCAGCAAATACCATGTTTCTTAGTTTTATCTATGCATGATATAATTGAGATTTAAGTTAATTTACACACGCACGTGCGCACACACGCACATTGTGGTGTTCGTGACTGTCTTCCTATTTTTGTCACTGTGTTTATTAAATAAAAGCACTTAATTGTATGTAAATACATATATATGTGTGTGCGTGTACTTGTGTGTGTGTGTGTGTGTGTGTGTGTGTGTGTGTGTGTGTGTGTGTAATGTATATATATATATATATATATGAAATTGATTATGTCTGTCAGTCAGTGTATCTGATGTCAATGAACACTCAAACTGCTCGACATACAAAGCTGATATTTGGTACGAAAGACCAACTTTCTGTCTATATTAGTTTTATCTTATCAAGAATTTATCGAGAAGTCATAATCTACCAAATAATATTAGTCCGATAGACAAATTATTGAGTTATCAAGCCAAAGTAACAAAGATGGTAGGTTAAGATTAAAATCTATTAGATTATTTAATAAAACATTCTTGAATGAAACTTAATCTTGTGATTCTTAAAGTAAAATATTTCCTTCCTTTGTAATTATTTAAAAGATTTTTTCTTCCAAAAATTCTTTTCACTACTTACGATATAAACAAACTTCAATTTAAGATAAACTCATCAATTTTTTTTTTATTTATCTATTTTTTATAAAAAACAACAAAAAAAACTCAGAAAATTTGATTAAGAAAGAAAATTGACAATAATTTTTTTTTTAAATTACTATATATAAATTGCAAAATAAATTTTAAGTTGCAAATATTATTTCTCAATTTTCTCATCGTTGTTGTTTATTATTCTTAATTAACAGTAATAAAAGGATCATTTTTTTAATTAATTATTTTCCTGTGAAATAATATCTCTTCTTTTTCTTCAAAAACAATTTTCAACTTTTTATCCATTTGAACAATCTTAATACTTTTATAAAAATGAAAAATAGTTGAATGAAAATAGAAAAAATATGGCGCATTGTGACATTGAATTTTAAAAAAATATTTATCTAATCAGAAGCTAAAAATTTTTTCGTGCCTTTTTTTAATCAATAGATGCTAAAAGCTCTTTTATTCCTGTTTTAAAAGGTAACAAAGTTCAACAAAATTTCTGAGTAAAAGTTGAACAAAGTTTCAGAGTAACAGTCATCGATAGAAAAAAGGTCATTCACCATAAACTTTTTATCCACATAAACAATTTTATGCATGAAAATTTTTTTTAAAAATGAAAATCATTGAATTCCTATTTAAAAAAAACACTGATACCTTATAAATACGCCGTCGTTGTATTTCTAAATATTAAAGAACATTCTATTTAAACGGGAAAAGATAATTTCTAAAAATTTATTGTTATTGATTTAATTGTAATAATATCGTCTATCCTCTAATCATTTTCTGATAAAAAAAGAAATGTACATTTCTGGTGCTAATTTGAAATAACATACGGGCAACGTTGGGTATCATCACTTGTTAGAGTTATAGATATGTTTGTTAAAAGAGTACTATTCAAGTTCGATAACTCCATAGATGATCTTCCTTTTTCTATCCCATAAGTCCTTAATAAAGTTCAATTGATCACATAATCTCGACTAGACCTTATAATAATCAACAACAAAAAAAGAGAACTTGCAAAATTGTGAACTTTGCTCGGACTTTGATGACCACAAAATAAAACTGAAAGAATGAGGAAAGAAGGACAAGTACCTTGACTTTGCTAGGGAATTGAAAAAACTATAGAACATGAAGGTGACAATCATACCAATCGTGGTTGGTGCTTACGGTAGTGTAACTGAAGAATTATTAAAGGGACTGGATAGAGGAATGAAATCTGACATAGAAAAATGCGCCATGCTAGTAATGAAAAGTGGCAAAGGATACCTAATGGAAGGAGTCGAACTACCAAATCAAGTAGTCATCAGAACGTTCGGAGAAAAGGAAACCTCTAAATACTTGGGGATATTGGAAGCAAACAAGAAATTAAAGAAAAAGTTACAAAAGAGTATCTCAGAAGAGCCAGAAAACTACTCGAGATAAAACTCTATGGGAGTAACCTTGTAGAAGGGATAAATACCTGGGCTGTCCCCCCTCATAAGATACTCGGGACCATTCTTTAAGTGGACCAGAGAAGAACTCAAACAAATGTACCAGATAACAAGAAAATTAATAACCATGCCCAAGGTATTGCATCTCATAGATGACGTTTATAGATTATATATGTCAAGAAGAGAGGGAGGAAGAGGTTTTGCCAGCATTGAAGACAGCAGGGACACATCGATACTACGATTCGAAGACTACATAGAAAAGTGTGGAGGAAGACTGATTACAGCCACCAGAAGCAACACTAACGACACGATGATCAACGGAATGACAATAACCAAAAAACAAAAGTGGGAAGAAAAACAACTCTATGGGCGTTTTAAACGACTAACAAGCGACATCTCACACGAGAAAACGTTGATGTGGCTAAGAAAAGGAAACCTTAAGAGAGAAACTGAATATCTTTTAATAGCAGCACAAAGCAACGACACAAGGACTAACCATATCAAAGCGAGAATAGATAAGACGTAACAAAACAGTAGATGTGGTGAAAGAGACGAAACCATCAATTACATAATAAAAGGAATGCAGCAAATTAGCACATAAAGAATATAAGACTAAACAGGACTAAGTGGGCACTGTGAATTGTGCAAGAAGTTGAAGTTTGACCATACGAAAAAAATGGTATATGCACAACCCAGAATCTGTCCAAGAGAATGAGACGCAAAAACTCCTCTGGGATTTCCAAATCTCGGCCAGACCACCAAATCTTATAGTAATCAACAAAAAAAAAAAAAAAGAAAAAAAAGAACTTGCACAATTGTGGACTTTGCTGTCTCGACGGACCATAGAATGAAATAAAAAGAATGTGAAAATAATACCTATTAGCACCTCGACCTTTCTTAGGAAATTGAAAAAACTGTGGAACATAAAAGTGACGATAATACCAATTGTAATTGGTGCCCTTGTTACAGTCACCAAAGGATTAGTGATTAGTACAAGGACTGGAAATAAGAGGACGAGTGGATACCATCCCAACTACTGCTTTATTGAGATCGGCCAGAATACCGAGAAGAGTCCTGGAGACTTGGGGAGACTTGTTGTCACTCAAACTCCAGTGAGAAACCATCAGCTAACGCTAGTGTGAAAAACTTTCAAAAGAGAGCAAATAATGATAATAAGCGAATACAGTAAATAAGCTCAAAAAGAGTATAAGACTTGATATGACAGGGTAGAAAAGGTGATCCACAGGGAATTTTGTAAGAAATTTAAACTTGACCATACTGTGACGTTGCATAAATATTTATCTCAGGACGAGAGTTTATTTTATGCACATGTGACGTCGGGGGAAGTCTGGCACTTGACCCTCCGCAAAATAAGTCCTAGTCAAGACTCCTATTTCGGGCATATGGTACTGGCAAATAATGTGGGGGTTAATTTGGGGCTAGACTCATCTCCAACGCTGGTTTCCAATTTCCTTTTCACATACCCCACCAAGTCCTTCGTTTTCATACCCCCTCGGATAACGGAAAGCATGGACTACTAGGTTAAAACAAAATATATTTCACTGTTTTTCCAAAATTCCCTTATAATGCTTTTAAGGCGAATAAGACATTTAGCGAGAATAAAAGAAAGGGATACGAAGCTGAAAAAGATAATGTGCAAAAGAAGGCGACTCGATAGATAAATAACACAACCAATAGATTTCAACATAAGGGAACATTTAAAATATAACAAAGTTTCAATAAGCGATGACCAAACAAAGAATTATAACATTTAGGGAAAAACAGTTTCTTTTTCTTTTTTCTTTTCTTTTTAAGATACCGGCTCTATCAAGCCAGTAGGCAGTATTAAACACGAATGTCTCTTACAGTCCTTTTCTTCTTTCTCCTTTTTTCTTTCTTTCTTTCTTTCTTTCTTTCTTTCTTTCTTTTTTTCCTTTCTTTTTTTTCTCCTTTTCTTTCTTTTACTTTTCTTTCTTTTACTTTTACTTTCTTTTTCCTTTTCTTACTTTTACTTATCTAAGTCCACTCTCTAAGTTACGGTTGACGAAACCGAGTCCTTTCAATTTCTCTCTTTCCTTTTCTGAATGCATATAATTCCAATATTTATGAAGGGTAGAAAGAAAAGCAGTTTAAGTTGTACTTATTTTTTCGAAGGCTAGTTCTCGAGTTCCTTTCTTTTACGGGCGAGCGGCATTTCTCTAGAATCGGTTAAATCAACCTTTCTGCTATCTTCTGTCCAAAGATTCTGTTCTACTCTTCCCCAGAGCTTGGCTAACTTGGCGTCCATCTCTTGCCAATATCTGTCCAGAACTAAAGATTCTTTTTGCGGGCGAGCGAACCCGGAGTTTTGGGCTATAAATCAGCACATCTTTTCACGACGACTTCTGTCCTAAAACTAAAGATCCTTTTCCAAATTTCCTCTGACGAAAAGGTACTATTTTTCGGCGCTAAAGACTCGGGCCAATCATTTGGCCTCTTTCGTCTTCCTCTCTATTTCATCCGGTCATGCTATTACAATGACCTCCATTCCCTTCTCTATCCAACCGATTATAGGTCATGGAGTGCTAGTAGCTTTTGTTTGACCTTCGTTCTGACTGCTTTAGCGGTCAGTCCTTGGGGCTTGTTCGTTCAAACACAGAGGGTGGGGGGATTTACCTTCCCTTTTCCTCTCACTGTGGCATACCACGTCACAATACGAACAAATGGCATATTCACAACCTGGAATCCGTCCCGGAAAATCCTCTGAGATTTTGAGATACAAACGGATCACCTAATCTCGGTCAAACGACCAGACCTAGTGATAGTCAATAAAAAAATAGTACTATTTGATCAAAGAGTAAAACTGAAATGAATCGAAAAGTGAGATAAGTGCCAGGACATCGCAAGAGAACTGAAAAACTAAAACAAAAGTGACGGAGATACATACCATTTGTAGTTAGGGTGCTTGGTACAGTTACCAAAGTATTAATAAAGGGACTGGAGGACTTGGAAATAAGAGAACGAATGAAAACTATCCAGACTACAACATTGTTGAAATCGGTCAGAATACTTAGAAGAGTCCTGGAGACTTGAGGCGCCTTGCTGTCACTCTAACACCAGTAGAAGACCACCAGCGAACGCTCGTGTGAAAAACTCTCAAAGAAGTATAATAATAATAATAATAATAATAATAATAATAATAATAATAATAATAATAATAATAAGAAGAAGAAGAAGAAGAAGAAGAAGAAGAAGAAGAATATAGTAAAATAGCACAAAAAGAGTACAAGACTAGACATGACTGGATGGTGATCTACTGGAAATTGTGCAAGTGGTTGAAATTGACCATTACTACCAAATGGAATATGCCTAAACCAGAATCCATCCTGGAGAATGAGATGCACAAAATTCTCGGGGATTCTGAGATCACCTAATCCCGACCAGGCGACCAGATCTAGAGACAATTATCAAAAAAAAAAAAAAGAACCTGTTGAGGAGTGGACTTTGCCGTTCCAGATTTTCTATTTGATGGTTGTTAGGTTACTTGGGTTTTATGGCATATCAACCTTTGTAGGTTATTTAATGCCAAATCCATTTTATACAAATATCAGTTCAAAGAAAACGAAAAAAGAGACAATTCCTTGGACATTGCTAGAGAACTAAAACATGTCACGGAACATGAAAGTGATGGTGATACCAATTATAACTGGCGCGCAACGGTACCCAAAGGCTTCGTAAGGGGACTAGAAGAGCTGGAAATTAGAGGACGACCTGAGACAATCCAAACTACAGCCAGAATACAGAGACGTCTCCTGGAGACTTGAGAAAACTTGCTGCCACTTAAGACTCCAGTGAATGACCATAAGCTAACGATATTGAGAAAAATTTGCAAAGAAAAAGAAGAAAAATGAGAAATTACGTAATTAATAGTGAAATTAATTTCTAATGCACATATAAAAATAACGATATTTTGCCACTCAACAAGAGATTTCTCTGTGAGAAAACAGATATACCTGAAGTAATGTAATCATGAGGTTGATTATTATGAACTTATTTGTCATTTTTTTCTAATAAAAGCCGTTGTAGTTATGGGGATTAGTATTTGCTATTGTGGAACATCACAATTCAGTGAAAGAACACAAGTAATCTTTAATTTTAAAGAAGAAAATAAAATAAAGAAGAAATATCCAATAAAGTATTAATTGGTTTACGCTCGGAGATCGCTCTGTCAGCTGAAGTAGAAGACTATGAGAACTGCATCTCTGCAGAGATGTAAGTCCCCACCCCAACGCGTGTCCTGGATATGATATTAAATTTCATCTGATAATGAGGCTCCAGTTCTCAAGCTTTAGGGAATGTGGAGTGCTCTTTCATTGCCATTACTTTCATGTCCACTCTATCTCTAAGAGAAAGTACCTGTTTGGCTCATTTCTATGATTTAAATAGAACTCTTTAATCATCTACTATACTTGGAACCATTTCATTGTGTGAAAACGAATGAATAAAGTTGAATAGAATAGAAGTTGTTATTACTTGAAACCATTTAGTGTCCTGGGTGTGACATTGAACTGCATCTGATGGTACGTCTTGGAATTTGGGGACTGCGGAGAGTTCCTCTTCATTACCACTACACTCAGGTCCACTCTGACCTGAATCGGTAGTACCTGTTAGGGTCCCATCTATGGGTCAATTAGAATTGTTCAATCAGGATTAATGGTATTAAATAGCAATACATGAAACCGTTTAACAATGTGTAAATATTAAATTTGTGTGGCTAAGAAGTGTAAACGACATGAAATTTACAGAAGAATGTGTGATTTGCAGTTATTAAATTTGATCGGAATAATTTGAAACCATTTTACTGAGTGCAAACAAATAAACAATATCATTTATTTGTATATTTTATGGGGGGGGGGTACAAAATTTTATTACACTCACAAGTAGATCAATTTTAATCATTTTTTTATAAATAAAATCAACTAAGCGGTTTCGGTCGTCCTTGATCACAGTTGGATCAAGGAAAACGATTAAGAAGGACAAGGAACAGGGTCTATGTAATGTAGTGGAGGAAAAAAAGAAAAAAATGCAAGTTGACAAGAAAGGGAGGGGTAAATTAGATAGTAATCAAATTCAAACCAAATAAACATTCCCTCTGTTTATAGAGGGACGGTTTTATGGATGATAATGTGAATGGCCTCAAGCACTTTCAAGTGATAGTCCGAGTGGGACATTATTCCTCCATTTAATTACACAGTCCCGGCTCCTTGTCTTTCTTAATCATTGTCCTTGATTCAACTGTGATCAGGGAGGGCCGAAATCGGTTAGTTGATTTTTTTTTAAATGATTAAAATTGGTCTACTTATTTATTTGTAATACTTAAAGTCATTTAACTATGTCCAAACAAATGAGTTCTGTTTTTTTAAATAATGTTATCTACAAATAATTATTTAAAAATCATAAATAATATTTGAGTAAACCAGATGAAGCAGTAAATAATCATCAAGGGTTGATATGCCATTGAAAAAGAAAATAACTAAACCTAACTCTCGCTTGGAGGAAAAATATCATTTCATTTTTTAGAACTTTACAAAAGAAAATATTTCTTATAAAATAATTCTATTTTTATACTTTTCCCTTGTCAAATTTCTAGCAAAGAGTCTTGCTTATTATTACTATTGAGATTTTCTATTTGATGGTTGTTAGGTTACTTGGGTTTTATGGCTTATCAACCTTTGTAGGTTATTTAATGCCAAATCCATTTTATACAAATATCAGTTCTATTTCAATCAATTCAGTTTCGCATGAGTACATAGTTTAGTAGTCAAAACATTTCTATTTCAAGCTATTCAATTTATTCAAACAGTTCTAATAAAAACAATTCAGTTCAGTATTAGTATAGTTTTTGTCCACTCACAGTTAAATGTCAAAACAGTTCTATTTCAAACAATTGAGTTTTGCATAAGTACGCAGTTAAATGCTAAAAAAAGAAACCACGGTTTTGACCCATAGATAGGAGAACCCTCATCAGGTGCTACCACTCCAGACCCGATTGGACCTGAGAGCGATGGCAATAAAGGCATACTCCACATTCCCCAAAACTCCAGCATCATTGGAACCTCACCATCAGATTTGTTTAGTGTCATATCCAGGACACCTATCGGGCGGGGGTAGATAAAGTCGGTGTATTCTACAGCCCCAACCGACTGGGAAATTCTCTATTTAAGTACAATCCAATTTATTCATAAAGTCATGTGTAATTCAATGCATTCAAAGTCTAATAAACAAAATGTTGTCCGTAGGTACTTCCGTATATAGATTAATCAATAGACAGTGAAGTTAACTTATAATGTTAGATACAATGTGTTTTGATAAGAGTCTTTAAAAAGTTGCATTCACTGTTGGTAGCCATGTTGATACAGAATCAGTTACAGTT